>PVJO010014943.1:0-46656 GCA_004026905.1 Hystrix cristata
TCAGAAATGACAAACGAAGGTTCCGGCTGACACCCACATCCGGAAGAACTCAGTGGAGCTTGACCTGTAGAGGGCCCACCAGGACAGTTATTTCTGAAAGCTGTTTGTTGCAGAAGCGGACTGATGTCACAGCCCAGCTCTGTCCCTTCTCTGTACAGCAGCAGGTAGCTCTGGGCTGAGACCTCGCCTTGGAATTGAAAACTTCCTTCCCCGGAAAACATCTTGTTTCTGTTTCTACCTCTGGCTTAGTTCTTCTGCCTCATGGTGACCTCTCATTTTGTGTGAGGCACTGTAACAGGGCAGTGGGTTTGGGTCACCAGTGAGCAGGCTGAGGCAGGCAGGCGGCAGCAGTAAGGTACGTGTGGTTACACACATGCAGCTTGGCCGCCGGGCGCGGTGACCCTCTTCGGGGACCAGACATTCCCATCGGGCGCTGCAGGCTTTGGGGTAGAGGTCCCCCCGTGGCTGGCCTGACTCATGGCTCAGCGTGACCCGTGACACCTGGGGAACTTCGGCACCTGCTGCGGCTGGGGCCCGGCACAGGGACCGTGGCTTCGTGTCTGGGTACATCCTGCGCCAGGCGTCTTCAGACGGCTCCATGTGCAGCCTCGGGGGCCCCACGCTGTAAGGGTCTGGGAGCCACAGTTCCTTGGGTGCTTGGAGGTCTCACCCTGCCAGCCGCACCTTGGACCACCCGAAGGAGGAGAGTACCTACTGCCGGCTGTTCAGATCCCAAATCTCGGGGTGAGGGGAGCTTGAAATACACAGAGGCCTGGGCTTGCAAAAAAAAAATTGCAGCATATATGTATTTGCACATATTTTGAAAGAAATACGCATGCCATTGAAGATACTGAGAAAAATACAGAAAATCCAAAGTGTGATTGAAAACTACAGTGAATATTTAAATTTAAAAATTACAGTATAAGACATATTGCCATGAATGCCCCTCTGAATACACTGCCTCACTTCCAACACACTGATCCCACCGTTCTTGCCGCTGTCTGCAGCAGCTCTGGAGTCCTCTTTCCTGAGTGTCTTTAGTTGAACTATTGTGGCTGGCTCAGTGTCCTGAATTGATTCAAAATGTTTCCCTTTCATGGTCATTTTGACTTTGGGGAACAGCTAGAAGTCACACAGTGCCAGATGCAGTGAATAAGGTGGATGAGGACACACTGCCATGTTTCTACCAGCCTGTATTTCCGCTGGACAGCACTTGGCAGGGGCATTCATCATATTTTTGATCAAACCTCATAAAGACACTCAGGAAAGAGGACTCCAGAACTGCTTCAGAAGGTGGCAAGAACGATGGGATCAGTGGTTCGAAGTGAGGGGAGGATTTGAGAGGATTCAGGGCAACGTGTCTTCTACTGTAAAACATTAAAAAAAATTTAAACATTCACTGTACATTTTGATCACACCTCATAAGTCACAAAATACAGATACAAAATAACTGTGTAGCATTGTTTTAAGCTCCTGGTGCAAGGGTTTAAAGCTTGCAGGAAAAAGCACTTGAGTTTCCTATCTGGATGCTGCTCTTGGAGTCTCCACAATCACCTTTTCCCTCACAGTCCTTAAAGCGGTTTTTCAGACTCAGGCATCTCACACACCTGGACTTGGACACATCCCTACTAGCCCCCGTTTTACCAATCTGTCAGCACTGGTTGTTCAAATCAATGCCTTGTGTAAACTGAAATTGACTTAAAGAGAAAGCAGCTTAAATAATATATAGTGCACATAAATTTGTGGCTTTGCTATTTTCCTAAGGCACATTGAAATCAATGGGTAAGTATTAAAAAAAAAACGTGGTCTGGTGCATTCCCCTAAAACCACCTCTTTCTCCCCACACTGACCACAGGGGCGGCAGGGGAAGGTGGCTTCATCTCAGAGGGTAACTCTGTCCGAGCAGCTCGCCTCTCTGGGGAGGAGCTGGTGGGTTAACTGGGCGAAGGCAGGGGGACCCCATGCAAATGAGACGGCAGAGGAGGACCCCCCTACCCACTGAGGAGGAAACGGGGAGAAGTGGGGGTGCTTTTTCTGAAACACACACAGGAAGTCCTGTCAATGATTGCTGAACAGCGAGTTTTAATTTGGAGCATGGTGGTAGACAACTGTCATCCCAGCGCTCTGGGACGCTGAGGCAGGAGGATTGCAAGTGTGAGCCCAGCCCAGGCAATTTAGTGACTTAGTGAGACCCTGTCTTGAAACACAAAGCCTGGGGATACAGCTCAGTGAGAAGGCCCTGGGTTCAAACCCCAGCACTGCATCCAAAATGCAGAAAAAAGATCCCAAGAAAGCTACCTTGGGAGGAGGAGACCTTGCTACAGTATGGTCGCAGTAAGCATCTAGCTTGCCTGCAGTTCTTATCTGTCCCAGTGCTGATGCATTTCGGTCAGCTGTAGAAATGAGAGCGAGAGGCCAGCTCCTAGCGCTGCATTTGCAGCCCTGGTTCTCGCTTGCAAGCCCTGGTCCTGCAGTCAGCATCCCCTAGAAGTTGCTAGAAATGCAAGTTTGTGGGCCGCATCCCGGACCTGTGGGATCCCTGCACTCCAGAGTTTCTGACAGATGCTGGAGCTCGAAAACCACTGTCTAGAGGTTCTGGAAGAAAGCATACTGTCATGATTACATCTGTTAAACACAGACCTGACAGAAAGGAGACCAGGGTTCTAGTCCCAGGTCTGTAGCCAGCTTTCTGGGACCTCAGGGAAAGGCTGGGCTCCCCTGCCCGCCAGTCTCTTCGTCTGCACTGAGAGAGAGGCCTGGGTTGGAGCATTAGAATCCCGTGGGGTGCCCCGTGACTTCTGAGGCAGCTGATGTATACTAGAGATTACAGAATAATCGTACTTTATGACTCCATTTATAGTAAGCCTAGAACAGGCCAAACTAATCTATAATGGGAGCAATCAGAGCTGCCTGATGGGGAGGGTGAGTGGACTGACTGGGAGAGGAAGGGGCACCTGGGGACTTTCTGGGGTGGTGGCGATATTCTGTCTTGATGGGAATACATGGCTGTTTGCATTTCTTGACATTTATTGGATGCTGCACATAAAATGTATGCACTGTATTCTATGCATATGGGCTCTAAATATTACAGTCTAGTCTCATCATAAGTGTTTGGGGTAAAATATATGGATGTTGCAGTTCATTCTGGAATATGTCAAAAAGAGGCACACTCCTGTTTCCTATTATCTTTCTTTTCTTTTGCTCTGTAAATTATTTATGCTTTGGGTTTCTCGTATAAAAGAAACCATGTCATATTTAACCTCTGGGTCTGATTTATTTCACTTTGCGGGGATGGAAGGAGATCTAGGGATGGGGGGAGAAGAGAGGGAGGGGAAGAGATGGGGGGGGCAAACGGATCAGGATATGATGTGTGTATTACCAATACTCCAGGATGAATATATTGATTATACATCACAAATGTATACTGATTTTTTAAAAACCTAAAAACATGTCAAATAAAAAATGGGCCAGCTTGTTGGATGGATAGAGGGCTGGGTAGTTTGACACATGTGTAATCAAATGTTACGCATAGAATCTGGGTGGTGTGGGAATGGTTATGGTAAAGCTCTTTCAACTTTTCATTAAGTCTGGACTTTGTTTTGGGGGGCTGGGTACAGGGGATTGAACCCAGGGCCTTTGCACTGAACCACACCTCCGGCCCTTTTTCAACTTTTTAAATTTTGAGACAGGGTTTCACTCAGTTGCTAAGCTCTCCAACCTGAGCTGGAATTTTGCAATCCTTCTGCCTCAGCCTCCCAAAAGTTGCTGGGGTGAGAGGTGCGTGCCACCACGCCTGGCTAAATTTGGATGTTTTAATAGTAAAATATAAAAAAAAAAATAGTAAAATGTCCAAAGGAAATTCTGATGCTGAACACCTCCATTAATGGAGTTTTTCCTGAATTACAAATTCCACCACCATCGGCAGGAGGTCCCTTTCTTTGCCTTTAGTTTTTAAACCATGCACATGCTGGTATTCTGGGATAAGTAACAGTTTGGGAAATTGCTGGGTTTTGACCTCGATGGTAAACTTGCTGGGCTGGAATCTCTCCACAGGTCCCAATTACATACAGGCCAGACCCGGGCGTGCGCCTGGGCTTTGCTTTTCCTGTTTAGCCTCAGGCACACGGCGCCCTGGTTGTCGCCTATTTTCCGGGTGCGGATTTGAGGACAACTCTGCAGAACGTCTATGTGCCATGACACGCGTCGACCACCAGGGGGCGCAGTCACACCACAGTTGCCCGAGTCTCCCTTACTTGAGACCCGCAGCGTCAAATGATTATCTGTGTCCCTCTGAGGTCACCCACGGATATTCCCATCATTCCTCACTTCCCCTGTTTGTTCTGTCACCCCCCAAAGGACCAGGGCTCTGCGGTACGGACCTTCCTCCCATCCCCAATATGACTCAGCAAGCCGACCTTCGCCGGGCCAGCCTTGAGTGCCGAGCTCACCTGGGGTCTTAGCACACGCACCTGTGCGCAGCCCGTGGGACAGCCCGCACGGTTAGCTCTGCAGACCCTGAGCGCAGCCTTTTGCACACAACTCACCCCCAACCCCCGACCTGGCTTTTCTGTCTCTTACACCTCACATTCTGCAGAATCTGAGCTGGGGCCAAGTCTCCTCCACGCTCCCCGTGTTGCTCCTAAGACCTGCCCCTCCCCCTCACTTCCTCCTTCTCTTTTCTTTTCCTTTTTTGTGATATTGCAGATTGAACCCAGGGCCTTTACACTGAGCTACATCCCCACCCCTTTAAAGGCTGCTGAGACAAGGTCTCGCTAAATCTCTTAAATTGCCCAGGCTGGGTTTGAACTTGTGACTCTCCTGCCTCAGCCTCCCAGGGTACCAGCACAACAGATGTGCACGATCTCTCCCTTTCTTATTCAAAACCCAGCCGGGTCCCTCCCTCTAGCTGACTGTCATCTGCTGGTCTTCCAGGTGGTGGGGACCAGTGAGGGAAATGCCCTGCCTGTCAGAAGTACACTTGAGAGCAGTTGTCCGCTCTCTCTTTTAAGCTAGACCTGAGCAAAATGTCTCAGGAGAAAGCTAGATTTTCAGGCCCTTGTGAGGGAAGTTGAGGTTTTCTATGCTTCTATGCAGAAACCCATCCAGAACTGATCTTGTTTTTTTGGTGGTGGTGGTAGTACTGGGGATTGAACTCAGGGCTTTCTTACTGATCCACATCTCCAGTCCTTTATTTTTGGTTTTGAGCCAAGGCCTTTAAGTTGCCCAGACTGGGCTCGACCTCGCAATCCTCCTGCCTCAGCCTCCCAGTGGCATGCGCCACCTCGCTTGGCTTAGAATGTAGTTCAAACCGGACAGACTTGGGTGTGCATCTGAGACGTTTGGTTTTCACAGCCATGGGACAAATGGCAGACCTTTTCACAGAGTGAATTCGAGAGGCAGAGAATTGCTGTCGTTTTTACACAAAGGAAACTCAGATGGTTTTCTCTGCAGAACCTCCTGGTTCACAAAGAGGGCAAAAGTCTGCTCTCCAAATAGGAATTTCCTGTTTCTTGACAGTGAATTAATTGCTTGCTGTCTTGTACTATTTACAGAATACTGAGGACAAGCTAAAGGGAAGGGGAAAAAAATCACTTTGGAAAGAGGAATTTTAGGCACCCAAAGGAAGTCATGCCTGCTAAGTGAGACAAGATGAAATTTGGCCTTAAAAAAGAGCAGACACAGATAAGTGACCGTCACATGCTGAAGCTGGGAAAGGGACCTGTGTGGCAGCAGAGGCAGACTGCTGGGTGAGGCTGAGCTGGGTCCCTCCAGAACATTCTACGAACTCTGTTCAACTTTTTTTTTTTTTCCCTATGATATTGGGGATTGAATCCTGGGCCTTTGCACAGAGCTACATCCCCAGCCCCTTTTTATTTTTTGAGATAGGGTCTGACTAAGTCACTAAGTTGCCTGGGCTCAAGCTTACAATCCTCCTGCCTCTGCCTCCCAGAGTGTTGAGCTCACAGGCATGCACCACCAGGCCTGGCTTCTTGTTCTCAATTTACGGTCCAGCGTGCCTTTGTATACACTCAGCGTGCTTTCTAATAGAATTGGAAAACAGGTGATTTCCCTTCAACTGAAATTTTAAAATGTTTTCCCTGGATTATTTGCAGAGTGGTTTGTTTAATAACCACGACTTTTAGCCACTAACAATGTATTATTTTTCTTAAAAGATTCTGACCTTATACTGGCTGACAGCACAGCCCACATTCTTGGGTCTTTCCTCCTACAGGTGGCCGGATGCTGTCTGGCCCTGTAGAAGAACTAGCTCCTGAGGTGAGGGCCAAAGCACCCTCCCTCCCTCCTGCCTCTTCCTCCTTCCTGTGGCCCCACTGTGCACACAAGCCACTGGCAAGGTCTGACTGTCCTCCCTAACCACCCAGTGGGGGGTGTAAGTCTGCAGGGAAGGTGGGTGTGGAGAAGAGACCGCCGGGAGTCCTCGTGACCCCTGCCCCTTCTGCAGGTCAGAGTTGGGCTGGGGAGGGAGCACCCCGCCAGTCCCCACTTCCCAGCAGCCCCCACCCCTTCTCTTTGGGTGGCCCACTGGTGGCAGATGTTATTTTCGGAAATGATGTCAGCAGTATTTACGGTCCCACCTGCGCCTGCCACTTCTCATCGGAGGTGGGATCTACGTCTCCTCCCTTGAATGGGGGTTTGTGGAACTGGGTGCACCAGTGCCGGTTGAAATCATTGCTACCAGGGTATGAGGCAGGCTGTGGAACGGTCACTGTGTTAGCTGTCCCTCCCCATGGCACTGCCCTGTGGGAGGATGATCCTCCTCTGCCTGCTAACATCAGGCCTGGCTGTCGAGTGGGACCCAAAATGCAAGTGGAAGGGAGTCATGTTGTGTTAGAGCAGAAACTTTAAGAGCTGTTTTCTAGTTCTGTTGACCTTCCCCCTCCACAGGGGGTAGCTCCTTCATTCCTGGTCCTAGAATGAAGAAGGCAGAGAGATACCAGCCAGGTGTGGGGGTGCACATCTGCGGTCTCAGCACTCTGGGAGACTGAGGCAGGACGATTGCAAGTTTGAGCCCAGCCCAGGGAAACTTAGCGACTTAGTGAGATCCTGTCTCAAAATAAAAAAATAAAAAAGGTCTGGTGATCCAGCTCAGTGTGAAGGCCCTGGATTCAATCCCCAGTGGCAAATTAATAAATACAAATAAAACTAAAAATTAGAAATTAAAAAAAGACAGGAAGAAAAAAATAAAGTTGGCAACAAAGAACAAGAAACCAATTTCCATCTAGCCATCCCTCCTTCCCTCCCTCCTTTCTTCCCACTGAGTTTTTTGGGGTTATTTGTTACTGCAGGATAGCGCAGCCTCTCCTGAGGGCTACACAGGAAAACTAGCAGTGCTCACATTGCATCCAGCCTTGTCCATCTCCCTGATATGGTCCCTGAGTGACAGAGTGACCCTGGACTTGGCGCCCCAATTCCAGTGCTGAAACTTCCTGACCTGGGTGTCTTGACTGAGCGCCCTCATGCCTCAGGCCCAGGCCAATGGTTCCACTGTCCCAGCAGCAGAGGACACAATCACAGGATGGCAGAGAGGGAAGAGGAGGGTGGAGGAGGAAGCCGGAGGAGGGTGGGCCGGCTGTGTGTCCTCTCGCCCAGGCCATCCCATCTGCTGTTAATTTCACAGCAGCTTAGCCAGTGGGGAGAGGACCTCCCAGAAATAGGTAGCCCTGGCATGCACAGCACCCGACCTACTGGGAAACGGGCGCCACACAGGCTATGGCATCAGACCCACCCCTTGCAGCTGCTCCTTGTGCCTGGGGCACAGACAGGGACTGGGGACCACTGTAGGGAAATTTTGTAAGCCTGCAGAGCAAGCTGTGTGAAATCATGTGTGCAAAACTGTTTTTCAATCCCAAAGCACAATCAATGTATGTGATGGATATAGGTGGGTTCTTTTTTTTTTTTTTTTTTTTGGTACTGGGGATTGAACCCAGGGCCTTCACATTGAGCTACATCTCCAGCCCTTTTTTATTTTGAAATGAGATCTTGCTAAGTCATTAAGGTGCCTGGGCTGGGCTCGAACTTGCGATCCTCCCGCCTGAGGCTCCCAGAGTGTTGGGATTACAGGAGCGCACCACCATGCTTGGTGATGAATATAGTTTTAAAAGACATGGGAGGAAAACTAAATCTAACACCAGGCGGGTTTCTTCAGTCAGACTTCTTTGCTGGCTACCGTTTTCCTTGGGAGGCGCTAATGATGAGCTATGGGGGAGCCCGCCTCTCACATCTGGAACAAGCCAGGAGATCTTTTTCTAGAGCATTGTTTGTCCAGCCCTGGCAGATGGAATCACTTATCTGAAAGTTCCAGCCATTAGCATCGAATCAGCTGCATCTGATCCCTCCCGAGACAGAGGCGGGCTCCAGGCTCATCAAGAGCTTGCCTTCCACGCTACCTAGCAACAAACAGGAACCACGATCTCCTAAGACTTCAAACCCAAGCCACAGTGCAGCCGTAAACTCTGCTGACAGCATGCTAGGGGCTGGAAGAAGCACCGAGGAAAGAGAGGTTGCCAAAGAAACAAGGAGTTAGTCTATTTTTTTAACCTGCAAATAAAAACTCACCATCGATGTATGAATCACGGGCTGGGCTGGAAGGGGAACCGGGGGGTGCGGGGCGGCGGCGGGTTGGCTCTGGGGAGTAGACACGCTTCCAGCCTGGGGCTCCGGCTTGCTCGGTGTGAAAGTTACATTTTCTTCCCTCAGGTTTCCTTTTCTCACTCATTTTCTGATCTTTCCCACCTTTCTCGGCATCGCTCTTGTTTTCAGTTCTGAGGATGGTTCACTGTTCTCCTGTTCCATTGCTGGAATTTATTTCTTCGTGTACCTGCTTCCTTTCTGCTTCCTGGAACTGTTTGCCATTGCAACATGACGCTTAGGTTGATCAGACAGGCCAGGGAGTGCCAGGAAATGGGAGAAAAACATTCCCCGTAGCTGGGCGCGGCGGTGCGTACCAGTAATCTCAGCAGTCTGGGAGGCTGAAGCAGGAGGATTGGAGTTGCAAGCCCAGCCTGGGCAATTTAGTGACAGCCTGGCTCAAAATTAAAAAAAAGAAAAATAAAATAGAGCTGGAGATGCAGCTCAGTACAATGGCCCTGGGTTCAATCTCCAGGACTGAAAAACAAAACAAATACAGAAAACCCCAACCAACCAAATGAAATAAAACACCAAGAAACCAAATTCCCTAGCTCTCCACTCTCAGCAGCCCCAAGACCTGGGGCTGGAGGCAGGTGGGCTACACCCTGGAGGCCCCTTGGCTGCCTGGGTGTCAGGGGCAGCTCAGGACGGGTGGGCTGGCTCAGTGGGAGGCAGAGTCGTCTACACAGCAGGGTCACAAGGGAGCCGGTGTTGACCAGGAATCCCTTCTGGCCAGGAGCTCGGGGAAGGACCTGGGAGTGGCAGGTGGACAATGGTTATCCTCTGCAGAGAAGGATACGGGGTGGGGGGCTTGGGAACAGGGGGAGTTCTCCATTGCCCTCTTTTCCCACGCTCACCCCTCAAGCTTGGTGGGAAGCAGGGTATGCTTCAGTGGGTGGGGCGCGGACACGGGAGAACTTCCTGCACCCTTTTCTCTGGCCTGACAGGTTCCCCATGCAGAGCTGGTGTTCGTGCTTCCGGGCACACTCACTCATTCTGTGGACATTTATTGTCACCCTGTGTGTGTCAAGTAGCACTGAGGCCCCACTGCCCGCTGATGCTAGAGTGGACTGCTTGGGCTCGAATTCTGAGTCCACTACTCACAAACTGTGTGTCTTGTGGCAAGTTGCTCAGACTCTCTGTGTCTTGTTTTCCTGTATAAGATTAAGTGAGATAATGTCGTGAAGCATTTAGTGTCGTGCCGGGCACACAGCAAACATGACACGGGCATTCAGTAAAAATAACCTGCTGGGCTGGGTGTGGTGGCGTAAGCCTGTAACCCCAATATTATAGGAGGATGAGGCAGGAGGATGGCAAATTTGAGCCCAGCCCGGGTAGCCTAGTGAAACTCTGTCTCGAAAACAAAAAAGAGCTGGACTTGTAGCTCAGTTTGAATGTTCTGGGTCCAATGTCCAAAAATAAAAAAGCTTGTTGCAGGTGCTGAGAATCCAGGGATGTCCCTCACCTCCTGGAGGCTTCAGACCAAGTGGCTGCAGTGTCACAGGGGATACTGTGTTCCGCGGGAAGCAACGGTACTGTCAGCAAGGTGGCCTTCCGCGGACCTTGATGACCTGCTGCACAGCCGGCGGGGACCCGGATTTTGGGGGACCGGGGTGGGGGTGGGGGTGTCTGGAGCTGGGGGTGGGAAGCCCCGTGAAATTGAGGGCAGAGAGGCTGAGAAGCAGCCCAGGTCCCAGCCCCTCTGAGTCTCAGCACACACCGCACACATTGGGATTCTTTTCTTTTCTTTTCCTTCCTCCTCCCTCTCTCGCTCCCTCTCAACCTTCCTTTTTACTTTCTTTCTTGCAGTACAGGAATGGAACCCAGGGGCTTTGCACTAACTTGCACCCCCAGCTCTTTCCAAATTTCTTTTTTGAGACAGGATCTCACTAAGTTACTAAATTACTCAGGCTGGTCCTGAACTTGTGATCTTCCTGCCTCAGCCTCCCAGGGTGCTGGGATTACAGGTGTGAACCACCATGCCTGGCCTGGGATTTTTTTCTAACTCCAGCAGGATACTGGAGGTTGGGCATGGACGTTTCACTTTGGGGACACAAGGCCACCTACAGCCCAGGGCCTGTAGTTTGAGCAGAGAACTGGCACCGTGGGATTTGTGACACAGGAGGTCCTGCAGGCTGTCACACACCAAACAGACTGGGGAGGCCCGAGCTGGGGGTGAGCAGGAGGAATGCCACCGTCCACGCTCCTGGCAGGAGCCATACCGCGGCTCATCACACTCCAACAAGGCCACTCGCTGACAGTACAAAGTCCCCTGAGATCACATCTGGACACAGACCAAAACGTGACCCTCGCCCAAACCACAGTACCAAACAGCTCCCATCCTGGCTGATGTGAGCGACTGCTCCTTTGAATTAAAAATCAGTCAGGTGCAGAGGCTCATGCCTGCACTCCCAGCACCGTGGGGAGCTGAGGCGGGAGGATCACGAGTTCAAATTCAGCCTGGACAACTTAGTGAGACCCCGTCTCAAAAGTGAGAACCCGTGAGACTCTGTCTCAAAATAAAATTTTTATTCTCAAAACAAAAAATTTAAAAAGGGCTGGGGATGTAGCTCAGCATGAAGGCCCTGGGTTCAATCCCCAGTACGTTAAAAAGTCAGTGGGAGCGATTGGGAGTTGAGATTTAGGTGGGAAACAGGAAACAGCAAAGAGAGGGCTAACATTTGAATTTGGTGGGTGCACTTGAGTGGGGAGTGCCCTTTATCAAGACGGGAAATATGGGAGGGATGCATCAAGCAGATTTGGGAGTAAGTGGGCAGGAGTTAAGAGTCTCAGCTTGGTGAAAATATCCCTCCTATGACACATAATGACACAGGGATTACATTCTTTAAAAATGGGCGACCCAGTATCATACTATAGTTTTGCAGATGTCACTCTTAAGGAAAATCAGGTGAAGGATCTATCATCTGAGATCTGAGTTAGTTCTTGCAAGTGCATGTGAATCTGCAGTTATGTCAAAATGAAAAGTTTAACTAAATAAAATTGGTGATCCAGAAAATCAGGATGTGCACAGGGTGAGAGAAAGCTTGGGGCAGGTGTTACTCATCCACTCCTGTCTTAGGAAGCTTTTCTAGAACCAATGGTTGTAAGAGAGCAGATTTAATAGAGGACATTCATAAGTCACAATATTTACCCACAAGCCAAATGCAGGAAGAGTGCCGAATGTCTATCTGGGCACTGGAGACCCAAAAGATCCAGTCAAGGGCTGGGAGCCCACAGCACTGTCCCGTGTAGGTCCGTGTCTGCAGATGATGGCTGAAGAAATCTTTACTGGAACCAGGATATGATGCTTGCAGCAGAGATGACAACCAGGGCTCCTCCAAAACAACAGCAGCCATCCTCGACGACAGCAAGGCCACAAGCTCCTTCCGTGACAAGAACAGCCAAGTTCCTTTCGGGAGAACTAGCGCAGCAGAGCTTCTCCTGGGAAACAGCCCGGCAACCAGCTTCGGCTCCCACTCTGCCTTATGTTGCGTCAGCAACAGTCCTCAGGTGGATCCTCTACACCCAGCATCACACCAACTCAGTCCAGCTGGGTGTTCTGGCGCAAGTTGACCACATTATCTCCACCACACTCCTAATTCCACAAGGAGTTTGGGGGCAGCTTACATGGGGCCACCCTGGAGACTGAAAGGACAAGGCCAGCAGCTGTGGCGCTCGAGGGTCCTTCCTTGTGGTCTCCCATGAAGTAGAGGGCGGCTCAGCTCTCTGAACCCAGACAAGTTCTGAAAAGGCTCTGAAATGTTCCCTGAGGAAAGTAACCTGAACACTCACCTCCTCTAGCAATTTCTGGTCACTTCAGCAGTGCGGTGGACATTGGGGCTGCATTGGGCAGCCAGGCTGAATCTTGTTGGTCTCCACTTTCATTAGCTAGAGCCGGGCTCCCTCCCAGGACGGGGACACACATCTTGTGTTCATATTTGCAGATTTATTCATGAAATTCCCCACACATCTGGATGAGAATATATGACATCCCCCCTCGAGGAAATAGTTAAATGAATCACTAAAGCACAAAATGTTCCTGTAAAATTGCTTCCATATTTTATTAGACGCAGATGAGCATGAATTATTGTGAAGCCAACAGGAGGGTTTGCAAATTGGCTTCTTGCCTTTTTCCATAAACATCTCATCCTCGCCCAGAAAGACTTTCAAGGGTGTTGGTTGGGGATGGGACCATTGGCCACTTACTTATCTATCCATCCGTCCATCCACCCACCCACCCATCTATCCAACCACATCCATCCATCCTCCATCCATCTATCCACCCACTCATTCACCCACCACTCATCCATCCACCCACCCATCTGTCCAACCACATCCATCCATCCTCC
Organism: Hystrix cristata; assembly: GCA_004026905.1. Lineage (NCBI taxonomy): Eukaryota > Metazoa > Chordata > Mammalia > Rodentia > Hystricidae > Hystrix > Hystrix cristata. Next base: position 12,999 of record PVJO010014943.1, read on the forward strand.
ATCCATCTATCCACCCACTCACTCACCCACCACTCATCCATCCATCCACCCACTGATCTATCCAACCACATCCATCCATTCATACATCCATCCATCCACCCACACACCCATCTACCCAACCACATCCATCCATTCATCCATCCATCTATCCATCCACTCACTCACCCACCACTCATCCATCCATCCACCCACCCATCTGTCCAACCACATCCACCCATCTATCTATCCATCCACCGACCCACTCACCCATCCATCCATTGATCCAACATTTACCACTCTATTCCGGGAGATATAAGCTAGATCACAGCTGGAGCTATCATTCTCATTCACCTACCTTCAAATAACACCACTGGATGTACAGGGTCCTTTGGAGATGCACCATTTTTGTCTTTCTGTTAAGTGGCGGACACTTGGGAAGAGGTTTTGTTTCCTGTACCTCACAGTGTCACTGTCTTATCTGTACCATGGAGAATGAGGGACATTTTCACATATCCTTTTCCAGTTGGAAAAGCTAATTAACATTAAATTCCTCTTTCCTGCAATCTCCTCATTTGTGCCAGGGTGTGAAGAGAGACTTCTTGGGGGGAAAATGGACACAGTTGTGTCCGACTGGCTTTCCAGTTGAAGGGATCTTATTAGTTTCTTACAGTGCATGCGGCTCTGCCAAGTTGATCCCAGCTGGGCATCCTCACGGTCTGGCTTCTGTTCAGAATCCCCAGCAGGGTGAGGGAGCCAAGGATGAGAGAGCATGCACACTCTATTTCTCCTCCCTTCTTGGGAAGCTGAGTGGAACAGGAAGGCTTATGAGAGCCAAGACTCTGGAGCAAGTGGAGATCTTCCATTGCTGCCACCACCAAGTGGTGAGTGAGGAGTTAGTCTCCATCTGTGTTGGCTTGAGCTTGTGGTGCGGCCAATGGCTGCCCACTCCATGGTTTGGGCTCCATGGAAGGGGCGGGTCCCACCCCATCCAGACAGGGCCGTCTTGACATCCTGAGCCTGAGAAATCTGCCCCAGAGGAAACTTCTGGAGGAAAAGCAGCATCATGACCCTTTCCCTGGATGGGACTCTCATGGCATCCTGGAGGATGGGTTGAATGAGGACATTTTCCTTGCCCCAAATCTGGGGGCCCAGAAATAGCTCTGCAAGTGGAGCGAAGTGTCTGAGACTGTCCAGTGAGTGGTGCATTTGGAGACCGACTTGGAACTTGCTCTCCTTCTGGACACCACGACTTCCCAGACAGGAGCAGTGTGTCGATCCCCTTCGTAAGCAGAAAACTGTTGTGGAAAATATGATATACTGGAGCCTCTGGGCAGTGCCCCTGGATGGGAAGGGTTACTTGTGCTGCATCTGTTTTGGGTCAAATTGTGGAGGAGAACGACTGGGATGTCCAGAGGAATCTTCCCCTCTCTGAGGGTGGCAGTTTCTAATCAGGCCAAGCGGACACATAGCCAGACTTTGTTCCAAAGGGTAGGTGCCTGTCATGGTTAGACATTCAGGAAATAGAGTTGGTTGGAATCTGAAATTCCTACTGATTACTTCCCAAATTCCAGCAACTGAGGAGATGGGTGAGGAAGCAGGGGCGTCTAGTTTCCATTTGCTGAGCATGTTTGTGAGGCTACCCCCTCCTCTTTTTTGCAGTACTGGGGATGGGACCCAGGGCCTTTGCTCTGAGCTACACCCCCAGCCCTTTTAAAACTTTGAGACAAGGTCTCACTAAGTTGTTAAATTGCCCAAACTGACTTGAATTTGAAATCCTCCTGCCTCAGTCTCCAGACAGAGTAGAGGTGTGTGCATCATTAGACCCGGCTCTGAAGCTCCTTTTCTTCAGACTTCCAGATTCACAATGAAAAACAAAATCCAAAATGTCCATTTGTTAAATGGAGTAGAATAAATGTGCTTGTATCTTTATTAAAAAATTGAGCATCCTTTTGGGTCCTGAATTTTACTCATGAATTCTCAACATGGTCTTCTGGCAATGCCCCGGCCTCAGGGTCAGGGCGCTGGGGCTGGAGTTTGGCTCTGACACAGCTTGCAGGTCGCCGTACACAGTTCTTCCCTCACAGAGGGGAAGAGGGCAGCATTTGCTGCACAGACCACCCAGCAGGGCTGTAAAGTGATATGCTCCGTCTTCGCCCTCTGACAGCTGGCCACCATGCAAGCGTGAATTGTTGGAGTCAACCAGGACGTTGTGTGTTGGAGGCAGGACTGAATGTCTTCTTAAATTCAGGTTAGAAGTTGGGCAATTCCAGCTACTCATGGGGCTGCAATCCCAGCTACTCAGGAGGCTGAGGCAGGCAGACTGCTTGAGCCCAGGTGTTCAAAGCCAACCTGGGCTACAGAGTGAGAGCTCATTTCAAAAAACAAACAAACAAACAAACAAACAAAAACTAAATAAAATCCCCAGGTTATGTGGAAAGATTTTTCTTTTTATTCATGACTTAGAAGCACAGTCTTTGGTAGCTCAGCTTATTTCCTGGTTGAGGAAAAGAAATATGGAGAGCTACTTGGGGACCGGGTTAGGGAGGAGTTCTTGGTGGAATCGGGAGTAAGGGGTAGAGAGAGGAGTCCGGACAGCTGTTAGGGGTGAGTGCCAAGTGATGCAGGGAACGTGTATAAGGAAGCATTAATGTAGCCAGGTGTGGTGGCGTGAGCCTAGAACCCCAGAACTCTAGGAGGCTGAGGCAGGAGGATGGCAAGTTTGAGCCTAGCCTGGGCAACTTAGCAATTTTTAGTGAGTCCCTGTATCAAAATAAAAAAATAAAAACACTGTGGGTGTAGCTGAGTGTGAAAGCCCTGGCTTCAATTCCCAGTACTGCAAAACAAGACGCAACAAAACAGAACAAAACTCTGAATGCCAAAGCTTGGCGCTTTCTGGGTGATGAACACATTGGTGTACCAGATTCCACAGAAGCTCTGCATTTAGACCCTTGCGAGCCTTACCCAGCCCCATCCGGTTCTCATTTGTATCCTTTATAATAAAACTAGTTTTGTTGTTGTTGTTGTTTGTTTTGTTTTGTTTTTTGAGATAGGCTCTCACTGTGTAGTTCAGGCTGGCCTTGAAATCACTATGTATCCTAGTCTGGCCTCGAACTTGCAGCGATCCTCCTGTCTCAGCTCCCAAGTGCTGGAATTACAGGCATACGCCACTATGCCCAGCAACAAAACTAATTAAAAGTGTAGAATTGACTGGATTTCTTTGACTCATTCTGGCTAATTATTGAACCAAATTTGTGGTCAGCTGGTTAGATGTGCAGGTGGCCTGGAGACCCCTCATCATCTGGTTCACAGCTGAGGTAGGGACAGTCCCACTGGGCATCAGGCTTCCATCTGTGGATCTGATGACCGCTCTGTGTGATTGGCATCAGAATTGCACTGTAGTCATTGTACAGCGAAGAGGACATCACATCGGGTTTCATTTTTCAACCAAGAAGAATCTCCTGGTGGTGGCTGCCACACATACTACCTAACTGCTGAGTGCCATGCTACTAAAGGGATTCATAAAGCTTAGAATACCACTGTGATCAAAGGAATGACACTGTGAGAAATGTACTGAGATTGGAATTACTATTCTGGGAAGGATGCGCAGGTTTAGAGGACCAGATTTTCACATAACTTCATGAAACCAAGGAAATCTAAAAGCTTCATGATCGTAAGGGCTGGGAAGTGGTTTTGGACTTTACCTTAAGAGGTGCCTTATTTCTTAAGGGCCATTTCTGAATGGTGAAAAGATCCTAGTGGTGGACATTGCTGCTGTCTTTCAGACCTCATTGGCATAGACCAGTTGTGGTGAGGTTGTGTGGTGGAAACTTTGAAACCATTGTTAGCAAGGACTTGAGGAGGGACGTGGTCTCGCAAGAGTGGAAGGTGGTCTTGAGTCCTCACATGGATGGTGGTTCCATGGCTGAGACGTACTTATGGACTGTGATGCGTTATATATGCTGCATCCCCCAAAGACTCCTATATTGAGGGCTTGATCCCCAATAAAGCAATGTTCAGAGGAGAGTCTAGAGCAGTGATGGGATCATGAGGGGATTAACCTCTTCAGTGGGTAAACCCATTAATGAGTTCCTAGTTGAATGTGCAGTTAGGAGGTGGGGCCAAGTTGGAGGAAGTAGGTCACCAAGTCTGTGCCTTTGAAGGGTCCATCTTTTCTCTAGCTTTCCCTGCTCTCTCTGCTTCCTGGCTGCCACACGGTGAGCAGTTTTCCATCCTGATGTTTCTCCCTCAGAGCCAGCAAGCCATGAACTGAAACCTCTGAAACCATGAGCCAAAATACACTTTTCTCCTTTTAAGTTGTGCAAGTCAGATATTTTGTCCCAGCAATGGCAAAGCTAACACCTGGACCCAAGCCTGTAAACTCTCATGCTGGGGGTCTTCCTGCCCCAGGAGGCAGGCCTCTGTTTTTGAGCTGGAGGTCTTTCTGGGCTTCATTTGTTAAAGACTGTCTCAAGGGAGGGGAAATGCATCCCTGTTGGCTACCCACCCAGGCAGTTAGCAAGGTTTGGACCTTCAGACATGGTGGGCCAGGGGCTTGCAGAACTTCCCGAGAGGGAGGAACTGCTGAGTAAGCCAGGATTTCATTACAAAATAGAACAGCTCCTGAATTCTCATCATTAGACTCTGTCCCAAGTTGGGGACAGAAAAGTGATTGCTTTTGAGTCCCTGTCCTGTGCACTCCTAAAGCCCCTCTTTCTATGCATCTTGGCAGGCGACTGGCTCATTTCTAACTCTAAGAGCTGAAAACATCAGGTCTTCCTTTCCTAGCACACCTAGTAGCCTGAGCATGTGACCCAAGCCCTGCTAGTCAGAGATTTCTGCTCTGGATGGAGTCAGGGGGACCTTCTGGTGGTGGCTGGTGGTGGCTTCATGGACTCTGTCACTTGAGGGGCAGCCATGTCTTCCCAAACAAAAATATGTGAACTCCTCAACATCCTTCCCTTCATTCCCTTTCCTTTTTTCTTTTCTCTCTTTTTTTTCTGTACTGAGGACCAAACCTGGGGCCTTCACACTGAGCTACACACCCAGGATTTTTTGTTTTGAGACAGAGTCTCACTAAGTTACCCAAGCTGGGCTCAAACTTGTGAATTTCCCACCTCAGCCTCCCAGAGTGCCCCAGACACAGCAGGCTGGGTAGGAGTCCTGCCTGCTTGGGGAGTGCGTCACCATGCCCAGTTCATTAGTCTCTTTTCTGACTGAATTAGCCAGAGGCCATCTGTGTTGCTTGTGACTCGAAGCTGCTGATGTGAGGGGTTGTGCAGGATGGCCTGGTTTGAGTGGGGTCCAGGGAGCAGGGCTGGGACTCTGGAGGGCACAGCTGGGCTGAGGGTGACACAGCCAGGGTCTGTAAGGTGGAAACTTGAGGGTGGGTACCCCTCGGCTCATGCACAGAGGTGATCTGTGAGTCCCTGTCTCACCTTCGCCTGTGCCCCTGAGTTGGGACGCTGTGCTGCGGGCTCTCCACCTGCCTGCCTGTGCCTGGGAGGTGGCTGCAGGCTGTGGTTGAAAAGCATCAGGATTCAGACCGGGCCTTGGTCCACCTGGGGAGGGGCAGGTTTCTCTGTCTTCCTTTCTTACCTTTGGAGAAAGACTTTCCCCAGGGTGGGAAACTCTGGGGACAGGAGGGAGATGAGCACAGACTTGCAGATCTTCGACCAGGGGCTGAGGAAACACAGGAGAATGCAAAAGGTCACAAAGGGACAGCCACCCAGGGAGTCCTCAAGGTCAGCCCCAGACACAGCAGGCTGGGTGGGAGTCCTGCCAGCTGGGGAGGCACAGAGCATCTGCTGCAGGTGGGTGTAAACAATGAAACGCTGTGGCTACTTAGAGACCTGCACTAGTGCTTGTGGATTCTCTTTGATTTCTCCTTGGCACCTGCGGAGGACCTTTCACAGGCTGCCTGCCTGTGGGGGGCCCGGCTGCCTTGCGAGCTGCTGTGGGTGTGTAAGGAGGGCAGCTCGGTGGAGCAGACGCCTCAGCGACAGCCAAGCGCCCAGGCTTCTGCTTGGCCTCCAGGCTCCCCAGACAGTAGGGGTGCGGTCACTGCCATGGAGCCCTGTGCACGCACTGGGCTAAGGAGGGCTGTGGCACAAGAGCCATCGGGGAAGGCGTGCGACCTACAGGGCCCAGCTAGGAATGGATACAAGGTGTTACGGAAATACTGGTGAATGTTTACATTTAAAAAATGTATTCCAGCGTAAGACACATTGCCATTAATCCCCCTTGCTTCAAACATACTTATCCCATCATTCTTGCCACTTTCTGAAGCAGCTCTGGATACTTTCATGAGTATCTTGGCCAGATGTGATAAAAAAAAAAATCCAGGGAATGCCGATGCCCAATGCCATCCAATAGAAAGGCAGGCTCGTAAAAATGCGATCGTGTGTCCTCATTGCCTAATTCATGAGATCTGGTACTGTGTGACTTCTAGCTCTTCCCCAAAGTCAAAATGACCAAAAAAGGTGAATGTTTTGAATTGATTCAGGATATGGAGGCAGACACAACAACACAACTAAAGATACTCACTGGCCAGGTGTGGTGTGCACACCTGTGATCTCAGCACTCAGGAGGCTGAGGCAGGAGGATTGCTGCAAGTTTGAAGCCAGTCTGGGCTATACAGTCACTTCCAGACCACCTTGAACCACAGAGTGAGACCCTGTCTGAAAAAAACCAAAACAACAACAATAAAAACAAACTAAAAACAAAACAAAACAAAAACCAACCAAACAACAACAAAAAACCCTAAAAATACTCGCGTGGTAAAACTTCCAGAATGTTTCAGAAAGTGGCAGGAATGACAGGATAAGTGTGCTTGAAGTGAGAGAGAATTTGTTTTTTGTGAAGGAGAGAATTACGAGAGGGATTAATGGCAATGTGTTTTTTACTGCAATAATTTTTTTAAAAAGGTTGGGGATTTAGCTCAGTGGTTAGAGTTCTTGCCTTGCAAGCACAAGACCCTGAGTTCGATCCCCAGCGCCAAAAACAAACAAACACAAATTCACCATATTTTTCGATCACACTTTGTCTTTCCAACAGAGTGACCTTGCAGGAGGCCCAGTGGAGAAGAGGGGGCACGAGCCGGGTAAGAGGAATCACCCTCCAGATTTGCAAAATGAGAAGCTGTAACTGCCCTAGGATTGGTAGAACCAAAGGGGCAGGGGTGTCACTGGAGGCCTGCGGTGGCAGACGGACCACGGCAAGGCTGGCCATCAGGGGCAGGGACCCTGGAGGGAGGGACTTACTTCAGGGAGGACCACGGGGGAGCCACCACTGGAGATGCCACGCAGGAGCGGGGCTTGCCTGGTTTCTCCCTACAGCCCATTCTCCAGTATTCTTTAAAAAGGTAACTGGTTACATGCACATCATGCAAACAACTTTGAAGTGTAGAATTCGGTAGTGTTCAGTGTGTGTCTCCAGAACATTTTTATCTTGCAAAACTGAAACTCTGTTGCCATTCAACAACTCCCTATTTCCTCCTCCCCCAGGACCCGGCCACTGCTAATCCGCTGTCAGTCTTTGAATCGGACTGCATTTAGGGGCCTCATATAAGTGGGAGCACACGGTATATGACTCTTTGTAACTAGTTTATTTCATTGAGCGTAATAGCCTCAAGGATCATCCATGCCGTGGCATGTGTCAGAATATGCCCTTCCTAGCCAGGCATAGTAGTGCATGTCTGTAATCCCAGCGCTGTGGGAGGCTGAGGCAGTAGGACTGTGGATTTGAGGCCAACCTGGGCAATTTAGCAGCTTAGCAAGACCCTGTATCAAAATAGAAGAAAATTTAAAAAGGGGTGGGGATATAATTCAATACAAAGGCCCTGGGTTCAATCCCTAGTACTGGGGAGAAAAAAAGAATGCCCTTCCTTTTTAAGGCTGAGTAATATTCCACACTGTAGATAGAGGATATTGTTTATCTCACTATCCATCAGTGTATAGTTGAGTTGCCTTCACCTTTTGGCTATTGCAAAAGCCATACTTATATGAGTACGGCTATAAAAATGTCTCTTTGAGACCCTTCAATTTTGGGGGGCATGTACCCAGAGGGGGAAAGTGGATCAAATAACTCTATTTTTAATTTTTTTGAGGGCCCACCATATTATTTTGCCCAGTGGCTGCACCAGGTTAGGTTCCCAGCGATGCTTACTGTACCAGGGTCCCCGTGTGTCTATATCCTCACCAACACATGTCATTTGCAGGTGTTGCCAATGGTGGCCATTGTAATGGGTGTGAGGTACTCTCTCATCCTGGCTTTGATTTGAATTTTCCTACAGTTTAGCAATGTAGCGCACGTTCTCAGGTACCACGTCCGGGCTAAATTTGTGTCTCCATTTGACCAGCCCTACCCAGAAGTCCAGGATGAGTGAGCGAGGGGAATGTATGCGGCCCAGCAGGGCAGGCAGGGACTGAGTGGCTGCAGGGTGTGTGTGGGAGGAGTCAGCTAGTCTCCACTGTGGAAGCTCCCAGAGAGCATCCCTGACTTGAGGGACTTCAGAGTTCCCAGAGAGACACACTGTCTGCAGGAGGAAACTAACGCCCAGCGAGGAAAGGGGCATGCCGAGACCTCACAGTAAGCAAGTGCCCAAGCTGGGACCTGGCTGAGCCTGCCCAACTCTGAACCAGCGCTCTTTCCGCTTTGTGATGGCGCTCACCGTGGGCCACCTGCCAGGGTCCGGCTCACGGGTCATGACCATGCCTTGTACTTCACAGTGAGAAGGCTTTGCCTGTGGTGTGCTGTCTGCTTGAGATGCTTCCCTTCCTTGCTCATCTGGAAAACTTGGGCTTATTCTTGGGCGATCTGAGCAAACACTGTGTCTTCTAATCTGACTCCCAAACCTGAAACCAGAAAGGACACCTCAGTCCATCCCCCCTTTTTTTTTTTTTCCTTAGAGACCATCTTCCAAGAAGTCACCACATGAAGCTGGGCTGCCTGAGGGTGAAGCCAGCAGACAGGAAGTGAAGTCACAAGCTGTAGAAGCAGAGTCCAGACAACCTCGTTTCTATTCCTAGATATAGCTACACTGGAAGCTACCTCTCACCCATGGTGGTACTAAATTCCTTCCTTTTTGCAAGGCCAGGTATGTTGGGATTTCTGTCACTTGCCACTGGAAATCACCACAGATGTGTACTTTTGGGCCCAAGTCCTGTCCTTTGAATACCTTCCTGATTCAGAGCTCCTTGGGTGGCAGCTTGCTAGGTTCAGTGTCCCAGACAAGGGGTCCCTCTGAATGCCTCACGGGCTTGCTTTGCAGGTCAGAACTGGTGGGATGCCATCTGGGGTTCTAGAGTCAGGAGGGCATCCCCAATTTCCATGCTTTGAGACTTGCCCAAGACCTGGGGGATGGTGAATGGCAGTTGAGACTCAGCTAGGGTGTGGGGCCACTTGGCTTCGTGGCCAGCATCTAGATATCTGGTGAAGGCTGGAGGGAACGCCCTGTTAGCAGGATGACAGTGCTGATCTTGTTTCTGAGTTAGCCACAGAGGTGAGAGAATCTGCTCTTTGCTTGGTGACAAAGTGGAGGGCTGGCCTGGAGGTTCGCGTGGCCCGGCCCTTGCCGCAGCAGGCTTGTCTCCTCCCCAGCACCTAGGAGGGCAGCTCCAGGGTACGTGGTGCTTTGTGCATCAAGGACAAAGCTGGAATGAAGCCCTCACAGCCCAGAGCCTCATCAGCCCCACTCCCTCCCCCACCCCGCCCTCCCTGGGCACTTTGCACATTCAAAAGCTATTTTAGAAGTAGCAGCACATCTGATTCTCTTTAATGCACTTCCAGGCAGCACAGATGTGCATCAATGAAAGAATGTTCCCCGAACCAAAGTGCTTCTGTGGGCCTCACGAGCTTCTCCCTTGGCTCCCACTCCCAGGCCAAGAGCATCCTATGAATCATGCATTAGTTCCTGCGCTTGCTGCTCACAGAGGTAGCAGCGTTTGCAGAGGGGGGCGGAGGCACCGTATACTGCAGAAAGCAAAAGGTCAGGGACTCTGCTTGGGACCGAGGGCTGGTCCTAAGATGGGGAGATGGAGGTTGGCGTCTGGAGGTGAAGCTTTGCAGTGTCCGAGCCCTGACACCAGTTTATACGTGACAGGGACTTGGGTACAGCCTCTCCTGCACAAGTCCATATGTGACAGACTTTATCCTGCATGGAGGATTTGGCACCGGAAGCAGTTCCATATGGAACCGGCTGGCATGGGGGTGGGTGGGAATGGAACCAATAGACACAAAACACAGGAGGAGGGGGACCCTGTCCAGGTAAGGAGACCGCAAAGAGCCAGACCGGGAGAGATGCCTGGACGGCTGCCCACCACTCCCAGAGCAAGACGACCGCACAGACCTTGTTAAAATGTACAAAGGCAGAAACTGAGCGCTGTGACTGCCTGTCCCTCAAATGCATCTGTCAGACAGACAGATGACTGAGAGAAGACATCCAATAGTTCAGTCATTTGCAAAAATACAGTATTTTGATTTTGAGGGGGAGGCACAAAAATTCGTGATTCAACTTTTAAAGCAAATTTCAAAGTTTTTTTTTTGTTGTTTTGTATTTTAAATTTAAAAATGTCCCTGGAAGGGAACATGAAGACATGTGTTATTAAAAGATGAAAGACTCTCTCTTCAATGAAATGAAGGAAAGATGTGACAATACCAGCCAAGGGACAGTCTTAACAGTGGCAGTTCCTTAGGGGGTACGGAGGGGCGGTGAGGCCTTTTACTGCAGGAGGAGCTCAGGGGCAGGACTGTCTCTGTGATCTCGGAGACCCGTCTCCTGAAAGGCCCTGGCTCTCTGTCCAGCCCACAGTGTCAACCCTCCTCCAGGATGGTGTCCCCTGGACACGGGGCTGTCTGTTTTAGAAGGGCAAATGGAGCCAGGGTTTTGTGAGATCTGAAGCTCAATTTGAGGGATTCCCTTTGAGAAAAAAAAAAACAACAAAAAACCAAACACACAAATACCATATAAACTTAGCACAAAAATGAATGCTTATTTAAAATGATAAAAGAAATCACCACAAATTGTAAAAGCCTTGGATTTCCAGGTAGCTTCCGGGGACCCATTTAGGCAATTCACTAGACTTCTCTGCTGATTCCAGCCTGGCTTCTTTTCCCACCCAGAATACTCTATAACTCCCAGCATCTTCCACCTCTTGCAGAGAGCCCCAAGCAAGTGAGGGGTCCTGATGTTGGGCACTGTTGGCTTTACCAAAAATCTGCCCCTGGAAATGAGGCTGCCCAGAAAAGTCACACCTCTGGGTGGGGTTTCCCTTCAGTGACATCCAGGGTTGGTCAGTGGAGCTGGAGGATTTGGATAAAACCCAGAATGCCTGTGCCCGGGGATCTGGGCAGTTTCTGAGGGTAGCCTGGGCTTGCGAATCATGACTGCTTGGAGAAGGCCCAAGCGGGGAGGAGCAGGCTGGTAACCCTGGGGCCTGCAGACAGCTAGGGCAGAGCTGTCCAGCTGGGGCCCAGCAAGAGGCATCTTAGCTGAGCCACTGAGGTTTTCTCACTGGGATGATCCTTGGCATAGGAGAAAGCCTGGGACAGTCCAAACCCAGAGCCTCTGCCCAAGTGCACCTCACTATCCTGGTCCTGGTTCCAGGCTGAAAGGAATGTTAAGCCCTCAGTGTCGCGTATCCCAGGAGACCTGCCTGAGCATGCAATCTGCAAGAGGTCTGTCCAGCCGAGTGTAGGGGCACATGCCTATAATCCCCTTGCTCTGGGAGGCTGAGGCAGGAGGATCAAAAGTTCAAGCCTAGCCTGGGCAATTTAACAAGATCCTGGTCCAAGATTTTTTATTTCAAAATAAAAAATAAAAAGGGCTGGGGATGTAGCTGAGTGCTAAGGCCCTGGGTTCAGTGCCGAAGAAGAAGGAAGCAGAAGAAGAAGAGGAAAAAGAGGAGGAAGAAGAAGGGGAAGAGGAAGAGGAAGAAGAAGAGGAGGAAGTAGAGGAGGGAGAAGGAGGAGCTGCTATGTTTACCCAATGGTCATTTACGTCTCCTGGGATCTGCCTAAGGGAGAGAGGTTCCTGGCCTGTCACCTCGCACACCCAATGGCCCTATCTCTTATGCCAAGACATCAAACTGGCATGGTGACTTTTATTCATGAGTTTCTCAGAATGTGGTTCATGTCAGGGGTCCAAGAGAGACGGAATCATTTTGCTGTGCCCAGAAAATCAACATCTGGGGCAGAGCCAGCACTCAGTAGCACCTGGATGAATGACGATGAGGTTTCTGGGCACCTGGGGCAAGCAAGAGCCAGGGAGGAGTGGATTCCCTGGGAAGTGCTCAGCTGATGTGGGCCAGGCAGGGCAGTGCTGAATGCCCCAGGTTCTTCCTGATGTGTGACAGGGAGCGTGGGCCTTGAGCACAGATGGCCACAGAAGCATGGGCAGGTATCCTGTCCCCTGCTGACATGCTTCCTACATACCCAGAACCTGCTCTCTTCTTCCATCGATGCCTTTGAACCTGTATGTCTTCTCCAGATGGCCTTGCAGCCTTCTCTACTCTGGAGCCTAAAGGGTTCTTTTCTTTTCTTTTTTCTTTCTCTCTCTCTTTCTTTCTTTCTTCTTTCTCTCTCCCTCTCCCTCTCTCTCTCTCCCCCCTCCCTCTCTCTCTCCCTCCCTCTCTCTCTCTCCCTCTCTCTCTCTCTTTCTTTCTTCTCTGGATTGAACCCGGGACCTTTGCACTGAGCAATATCCTCAGTCTCTTTCATGTTTTATTTTTAGACAGGGTCTCTCTAAGTCACTAATTTGCCCAGGCTGGGCTTCAGCTTGCAATCCTCTGCTTCAGCCTCCCAGAGTGCTGGGATTATAGGTGTGTACCAGCATGTCCAGTTACCACAGTAGGTTTTCTAGAGCCCAGGCTAACTGCCTTCCTTCCTGGCTTCAAGGTCTTCCTGCCACCCTTTGACAAAGACCAATTTATTTGCTACCATTTCCCCTTCCTACTTTATTAAACCCCTGCCCCTATGCAGCATCAGACCTCTAGGACTTGGAGTCCTTGTCTGTCAGGGCTGCCCTAACAAAGGACCACCAACGCATGGTTTAAACAATGGAAGTGTACTCTTTTCCATAAATTCAGGGCACTTTTGGGGTCCCCCTGAGTTGGCATTGGCTCTGCCTTGGTGGATGTTCTTGAAGCACTATGGACCTCTCACTGCTGCAACCCTGGGCACTGAAACCAATATCCCAAGGTGCTGGGCTCCTGGGGATCTGGCAGGACCCTCACCAACTCTGTATCAGCTCAGCCTGGCAGAGGCTCATGGCCAGCTCACAGCAGAGGGAGCAGGTAGGGCGGTGTGTTAATCAGGTTTGTGTTGCATTTCCTCAGGTGACAAAATACCTGAGGAAGTGAATGTAAAGGATAAAATATTATTTTCACTCATGGTCTCAGAGGGGTCAGTCCATGTTCAATTGGCTCCATTGCTTTCAGGACTGTGGTGAGGCAGGACATTGTGGTAGAAGGGTGTGAAGAGAAAAGGGGCTCACCTCATGGTGGCAGGGAAGCAGAGAGAGGAAGGGACCAGAGAGGAAAGAGCAGGAGCCAGATATAGTCCCTAAGGTCACACCCCCATGATATGCCACCTTCAATTAGGCCCCACTTCCCGTTTCCCATCAGTGAATTAAATTATTGATAAAGTCAGAACCCTCCTGATTCAGTCATTTCCCAAAAACCTATCAGCCACCATGCCTTCAACACAATGAGCCTTCTGGGGGACATGTCATGTCCAAACCATAACGATTGGGGTAGGGTGGGGCTGACCTGTCTGCAAACTTCATAGATGCTGGCTTTGTACTTGTATGACTTCCTCAGATCCTTTCAAGAGACAAAAAATGGGGAGCATGTCCTCAGAACAATGAGGTGATTTCCAGATTCACAAAGGGATAAATGGGGGAGCTTGTTTTTGTTTGCTTGTCTCTGATTCCAAAACCTGTCCCCTTCCCTTTCTCTTTTCCTCTTCCCCTCCTCAAAGAACTCTTTGATTTGAAGTACAGAGAAGACAACACAAACACAGTTTTGATTATTGTTCAACATCTACGCCCCTTCCTGCATTTTCTGTGTGTGGTCTGCAGGCTGTATGAGTCAGATTTGCTCCAATAACAAACATCAAAAATGCTTCAGTGCTTTGCAATGATAATACCTCTTTCCTTTGTGTAACTTGTTTGTGGTTCAAGGGCAGCTGCATGGCTCCCTGTGTCTTCTGATTCTGGAATCCAGGTGGAAGGAGCTGCTTCTCCCTGGACTCACCCGTTCTCATAGCAGTGGTGGCACAAGAGTCCTGGAGAAACTTCCCTTTGGATCTGGCTGGGGTCAGAAAATAACATGGCAACTGCCCATGTGCTCACTCCTGATCCCTCTCTTCTCTCTTAAAGAAACTAACCAAAAGCAAAGATGGCTTGTGTCCTGTTAGATATGCCACATCCCTGTGGACTCCAGGACACATGTTCCCTTCTAGCAACTACAGGCTAAAACATACATCTATGTTTTCACCACAATCCTTCAGGCATTTCATAGCTTCACATTTAAAGCAAAAAACGGGCACAACCTGCTTGGAAAGGTTGTCAGCCTTTGCTGTCTTCAAATAAAGATCTCTTATCCCACCACATAAAACCAGGCTACCGACGCAGGGATCCTGACTGCCAGCCCCGAGAAGGTTGGCAGCTCCTCCAGTTCATGAGCCCAGGACATTCTTTTGCAGGGAAAGGGCCTGAGGGCCAGAGAGGGAGATAACTGAACCCTGACCCAGGGCCAAAGCAGTTTGGGGAGGGTTTCATCTCTGTGGAGGGGTGCGGGTGTCTCTCAGAAAGACTTCTGGATGCTGCTGAACGATCCAGGAACTCCCTAATACTCTGGGATCTCTCTCCTCTGGGTTCCCTTATTTTGTGGGGCCAGGGTTTCCTTAAACCTGCTGTGCTCAACATGGGCCAAGCTGTGGGAAGACAGAGCTTGCTGCTCCTCACTGCCAAGATTCCCCCCTTCTCTCCCCTACTCCTTCCTGCAGAGCCAGCAGCCTGTCCGATGGCCACCAGCCTGCTGGCTCTCCCAGGCAGTCAGAAGTTTCTCCTGCCTCAGAGGACAGCAGGGCCCGATTAGCCCCTCCTGACTAGTAGCTCCACCTGTGGCCCAGGATGCTTTGTTCTGTCCAGGGCCTGCCCCATGCCTACCCAACCCAGTAGATCGCTTCCTGTAGGCCCTGGCTTCCTCTTCCTAGGCCCTACTCAACCCCAGGCTACTCCTCTGTCCCCTGCATCACAGACCCTGTTCTGTGGGCCCAGGGCCTGGCTCATAGTCTGACCCATAGCATCTTCTTGTGGGCTCCACCCTGCCTACCCTGCCATGCTCATTTCAATCCCCACCCACCCATGGACCCATGCACTTGACCCCACCCATCCAAGGCTCTACCACCCAGTCCAGGTCCTCTTCCCCAGTCCCCCCAGGTGCTTAGGGTGCTTCTCTACCTTGTCCTTTAATTCAGGCCATCATATTCCTTCTTCCTCTGCACTTACTTGTTTCCCAAATTAATGAGACCAAAGTTATTTCTGAATACCTCTGGGAGTTTGGGAGCCTTCCCTTAAGGAAGCATGAGGTACCTTGTGGGTTGGCTGGTATGGGCTGATTTGGTAAATGGTTACCTCAGGGCTGTGAGCTTTGTGTTCCGTGGGGATTACGGAGCACACACATTCATTGTTTATCTGTAATTCTCAGGCCTTGGGGCAAGCAGCTCCTGATGCAAAGGAAAAAATAATAATAACAACAGCTGCTTGGGGTGATTTACAGAGCTGTTCATCTCCACCATCTGATTTGATTCTTTCTCTAAAACACCCTTGCTGTATAACCTTGCAGTATAGCAATTTTCTTGTCCCTATTTTAAAGCCTAGGAAACTGAGGCTCAGGGACACAAGCTGGAACCAGGTCTGTCTCACTGGAACAAGGCGATGAGAAATGGAAGAGGCAAGGCACCCTTGCTGTTGGACAGGGAGCTGGGGTCCTGGACTAGGCAGAAACCTGGGGAGTGGTATCATCAGTTTACCATCCCTGTAACCAAGTACCCAAGGCAATTAACCTATAAAGAGACAAGATTTTCTTTGGGTCATGATTTTGGAGATTCTAGTCCAAGATTAAGTGGCTCCATTGCTTGGACCTCCAATTAGGCAGCATACTGTGACGGTGGTGGTGATGAGGGACATGGTGGCCCCAACCACTCATCTCAAGAGCCAAGAACCAGGAAAAGAAACCGGAAGAGGAAGAGATATAGCCCCACAATCCCAGTGAGGTCCCGCTTCCCACTAGGCCCATCTCATAAAGGTCCACAGCACCTCCCAATAGCGCACTAAGTGCAAACTAAATCTTTGACACATGGCTCTAGGGGATATTCGGTATCCAGCCCATAGCAGGTGGGGACACAGGTGAGGGTGGCCGAGACCCTTCCAGCTGGCTGAGCAATTGCACCGACTCTAAGCTCAGCACCTTGGCTGTGCCCAGGAGTAGCTGCTGAGTCTGGGTGGTGCCTACTAGTTCCCCACCTGTCCACCCAAGTCCTCTAGCCAAACTGACCCCAGGAGGACAGTCTCCCCAGGCTTCCTCGATTTGAAAAGCCACGCTCAGCCGGCTGTGGTGGTGTGCGCCTGTAATCCCGGAGTCCTGAGAGGCTGAGGGTGAGGCTGGGCGGAGGGTGGAGGGTCACAAGTTCAAGCCCGGCCTGGGTAACTTAGCAAGATCCTGTCTCGAAATAAAAATAAAACTGAAGGACTGGAGATGTAGCTCAGTACAAAGGCCCTGGGTTCAATTCCCAGTACAGCCGAACAGAACAAAACAAAGCAAAACAAAACCCAACAACAACCCCTCAAAACAAAAAATAAAACCACGCTCAATAATCCCATCAGAGCTGCCCACAGTGCAGAGCCCAGGAGCACTGTCTCAGGAAACAGCGAACTCAGTGAAGGGTGCCTTTCTCGTATTTGGTTGACATACTTTATGTGTGATCACTCTTACAACAACAGAAGGTATATAAAAAGGCTCACTTACAGTTTCTTGGAAATAATAAAATAACTTGGAGGGACTCGTATGCCAAGAAGTTCGAAGACGAATGCCCCGCTATGAAAGAGGACTGGCTTCATATTTCATGAAGCTGCAACTCAGCTGCCTGGCAGGTGAGCACTGGGAAGTGGGATTTCAAGAACGTTTTATGATGCATGCAGAAGTGTGCAGTTTATTGAATAAACAACATTTAGACTTGAATGGAAGGAATGAGCTGTATAGCATTTTCCCTTCAAATACCCTTTTGGGAGCTAATAGTTTTAGGGATAATTGACCAAAACATCCAATAATTATCAGCTGCTATGGTCTGGGAAAGAAATCCATGTTTAATACAGTGAATGCTACACATCGGGATGTTTCAGGGCCAGGGATCATAGCTCCGTATTATAAATGGGGAAACTGAGGCTCTGAGAAATACTATAGCTTGTTCAAGGGCTAAAACAAAACAGAAAAATAGAACCAGGAATCAACCTAAGCACCAGCCAACTTCTAAGTCTGTGCACTGCGGGAACCTAATTATATAACTGTTTAAAAACTTGTTTGTTCTCTTCAAATTGCGCTTTAAATATATATAACAGAAATCTCCTTTGAAGAAGACTTGGCAATAAAAGCTCCTCTTACAAAAATCAACTCAAATTTTAAAAAGTCCCTCATTTGATTACAAGAGGATATATTACGATTATTTGCCGAACATTAGTTTCCTTGGTGCTTGCTAATTTTAAGTATTTTAAAAATATTTAACAAGAGAGATCTGAAATTATACATTTAACTTATTATGGAAACATTTCAGTGTTTAATGTATTTTCAGCACCTTTCTACAGCGATGCTTTATTTTGGTATCTTTTTCTTTTCTGTCTAGAATTAGAAGTTGGGTTAAAAGACAGGGAAATGCGGGGATCTCCTTGGACTGTTTTATTCTAGTTCCTTAAGTTGACTTTTTTATTTTTCAGTTTTGTGGAGGTGTAATTGTACTATGTTAAACTGCATATATTTAAAATGCAAAACACACATATAATTAAAGTATAAACTATATGTATTAAAGTGTAACATTTGATCAGTTTTAGCATAATATATACATAAATCTCCATGAAGCCATCGCTATATTCGCACTGCACTTAAAATAAAAAAAATTGGGGGCTGGGGATTTAGCTCAATGGTTAGAGTGCTTGCCTGGCAAGCACAAGGCCCCAAATTCGATCCCCAGCACCAAAATAAATAAATAAAATTTTTTATCACTCCTCAAAGTCTTTTGTGCCCCTTTGTATTCGCCCCTCTTCTACTCATCTGCAGGCAATTTTCTCATTGATCTACTTCTTGATTAGTTTGCATTTCTGGAATTCTCTATAAATGAAGTCATAGAGTATATATTCTTTGTTGCTTGACCTTTTTGATTCTGTAGAGTGATTTTTTTTTCTTTTCTTTTTTAGTGTTGCTGGGGTAACCCAGGTTCTCATGAGTGCTGGGCAAATGCTGTACCACTGACCTCTACCCCCAATGCCAGTATAGTGAATTTGGAGACTCATCCACATTGTTATGTACCAAAAATTGTACCTTTTTGTTGCTGAGTAGTATTTCTTTGTATGGATGTACTACAGTGTCTTATTTATCACTCACCAAGGGACATTTCAGTTGTCTCTATTTTTATTTTTTTTTTTTATTTAGACAGGGTCTCACTATGTAGACCAAGCTGGCTTTGAACTCACAGTGTAGCCCAAGCTGGCTGTGAACTTGCAGTGATTCTCCTGTCTCAGCCTCCCCATTGCTGGGATTACAGTTGTGTGCCTCTAGTTGTGTGCCTCTACACAACCAGCCTCTAGTTTTTGACTATTACAAATAAAGCTAGTCCGGACATGTGTATGACACGTGTATGGTCTGGACATGCTTTCATTTCTGTGGGTAAACACCTAGGGATGGAGAAACTGGGTCTTAGGGTAAGTGTATGTTCTTTGTTTCGTTTTGTTTAGTGGTGCTGGGTCCTGAACCCAGAGCCTCCGCATGCTAGGCAAGTGCTGTACAGCCCCAGGCACTGTGTAAATTTTGAAGGAAACCATGAGATTGTTTTCCAAGGTGAGTATTCCATTTTCCTTCCCACCAGCAGTGAAGGAGAGTGCCCATTGCTCCACATGCCTGCCAGTTACTAAGGGGTTTTGTTTTTTTAATGTGGGGTCTTGACTATATTGCCCTGGGTGGACTTTGAACTCCTGGCCTAACTGATCCTCCCACTTCAGTCTCCCAAATGTTGGGACTGCAGACAGGGACCACCACATCTGGCTCCTAAGTTGAACTTCTTTTTCAGTAACTGCAGTTGAACCCAGAGCCTTTACACTAAGATACACCCTCAGCCCTTTTACGGATTTTTAAATATTGAAACAAAGTCTTGCTAAAGTTGCCCAGGCAGGGCTTATACTTACAACCTTCCTGCCCCATCTCCCAGAGTGATGGAATTACAGGAGCGTGCTGCCATGTCCGGCATCATGAGTTGACTCTGATGTGCATTTGGGGCCTGTTTAATGATTGTCTGTGTCTGAGTCCCATTTATGTCACCTTTTCTATTAATATCTTCTTACTCACTGCCACTCCCCTCCCCATCAGCCCCTCATCAGCTCTCGCCTCCTAACTGGGCTTCCCTCATCTACTTTCTCTCTTCAAGATGCAATCTGCTAGTGCCTTTGCCTCTGTGGGTCTCTTGTGCATCATCCCTGTCTGGGGATAGTTTTCTCTGCAGCAAGCTTGCAAAGTAGGAGGCCAGGTTTGGTCAAGAGAATAAAGAATCCTTGAAATGGGTTCAGGGACTGCTCTAGTAAATCCAACGTGGTAGATGAATCAGACAGGGATCTGATCCCCAGACCCCAGTGGCTTGGGCAGGAAGAGGGATGGGGGGACAGGAGCCACTGAGCCAGTGCCATAGATGCCTCTCTCTAGGTGCACCTCGGGTGCATGACATAGGGGCTTCTCTTTTGCTTTCCTCTTCTCCCTCCTCTCTTTCTCTTCTTCCTCCTTCTTCTCGTCTTCCTTCTTCTCCTCCTCGTCTTCCTTCTTCTCCTCCTCCCCTTTCTTCTCCTTTCTGCTACTGAGGATTGAACTCAGAGCTACATCTCCAGCCCTCTTTTTTATTTTTTATTTTGAGACAGGCTTTCACTAAATTGCCCAGGCTGGGTTCAAACCTGCAATCCTCCTGCCTCAGCCTCTTAGATTGCTGAGATTACAGGTGTGCATCACTGCACCTGACTTTATTCACTTTCTTTTTAGGGCTCTGAGTGGCCTCCCAGGCTGCCCTGGCCCAGCCTGCTAGGAAGAGAGAAGCCCAGAGCTGGGGGTCCTATAAGTGCCGTTGTTCTCATTCAATGTGGGAGAGACTCCAAGTACCCACATTCCTGGAAGAGGGACAGGAGTTGCCCGAGCCTCTGGCTTAATGAGAGTGGGCTGTGGTGTCCACTGGGCAGGGGCTTGGGGGCTCTACATGCGCAGGCTGCAGGACTGACCTGTGTCTTGGAGCCGGTGAGGCACAGTGCCCCTCTGCGAGGCAAGCAAGGGCAGAAGCAAGGGCCAGAAGCTTGACAACCCTCACCCAGGATGGACCCTGACAAAAAGCAGGGCCGAGCGCAAATCCCCATGGACACACAGCCTGTGCCATCTGCTTCCGAGGGACAGCCTGCATTTGGTTCAGTGATTTGCTGTCACACCCTTGGAATTCTTAGAAAGTTTTGAACAAGTTGCATTTTCTTTTTGCAAATCTTGAAATACAAGGTCTAATAAAAAAGATAGTATATTTAAATAAAAAAATTGATTACAGTAAAGGACATATTGTCATGAATCCCCCTCAAAATACCGCCCCTTGCTTAGAACACACGCATCCCATCCTTCTTGCCACTTTCTGAAGCGGTTCTGGAAGTCCTCTTTCTAGAGTGTCTTCATGTGGTATGATCAAAAATATGGTGAAAGTTCCTGCCGAGGGCCATCCAACAGAAAGATGGGCTCATAAAAACATGACAGTGTGTCCTCACTCACCTTATTCACCAGATCTGGCACTCTGTGACTTTTGGCTCTTCCTCAGAGTCAGAATGACCACGAAAGGTAAAGTGTTTTGAATCAGTTCAGGACATCAAGGCAGCCACAACAGTACAAGCAAAAATACTCAGGAAAGAGGACTCCAGAGCTGCTCCAGAAAGCAGCAAGAACGATAGGATGAGTATGTTCAAAGTGGGGGGAGAGTTTTAGGAGGGATTGATGACAATGTGCTTTTTACTGTAATTTTTAAAAATTTAAGTATTCACTGCATTTTTGTCATGCCTCATAGGAGGCTGGTTCTGCTGAGGAGACACCAGCCGTGTGTTCATCAAGGATGTGATAGGGGCCAGCGCCCCTTAGCTTCTGGTGCCACGAGATTGTAGAACAACCCACCATCCACATAGGCCCGAACACTATCTTGAAGGGGCTGGGGGTGGGGGACGTGCCAGAGCACAGGCCTGAGTGACCCTGAATAGTCTGTGCCCTTGTTTAAAGAGATTATTTAGATCTTAGAAGGAGGCTGTGTTTACTGGACTGGGCTAAATTTTGTTTTCCTCACCACAGTCCTCTTCCTCCAGCTACAAATGGTGTGGGGTCCTTGAAGAAAGATCAGATTATTTACAGACATTACTTGCAGAGGAATAAAGAAGTTACATTCTGCACATCTGTATGCATTGTGAACATGACACTGCTACAACTGAGCGCATGTATCTCTCTGCTTTATATCTAGTCAGCAAGGCTGAAAACCAGGGTGGGGGGGGGTAGCTCAGCGGTAGAGCTCTCGCTTAGAATGCACGGGCCCCAGTTTCCATTCCTAACACTGGAAAAAGAAAAGACTGAAAAAAAAGTAATGGTAGCTTGATCTTAGAGAAATAAAAGTAGCAGTGGTTTAAAAAACGAAAAAGGAAAGAACAGGAATTGAAAAACTAAAGATGCTGCCAGGCTTGTGAGCCACTCACCTGGCAGAGGGGAGCGTGAGTTGAGGTGATGGTTGCCTAGTGATCTCACCTAACCGTGAAAGACAACAACACTGGTGGGAGGAAGGGAGAGATTTTTCCCAAGAAAAGGATGGGAAACCAGGGCTCAGAGGAGGGGTCCCAGGAGACTCTATCCAGTGAGAGAAGGCACCTCATTATTCTTGGGTGCTTATGTCTTTACATCTTGCTCCACAGTGTATTTCCTTTCCATAAGTAATTTACAAGTCCTTTTAATGAAGATTAGCATTTTTCATAGAAAAGGTTGCAAGTCCAAGGGATACTGGGGATCATCTGGTCCTTCCCTTGTCTCAGGACAGAACCATCCTGTGATAATCCTGGACAGAAATCTGTGCTGCTTTTAAGATTCTTCCAGGATGGAGATTCTATACTTTTCCCTTGAAGCCATTCTAGAGCTCTGGAAAGTCCTGGTATTAATCACTTTCCCATTGCTGGGACACAATATCCAATGTCCACAAATTAAAAGGAAAAGAGGTTCACTTTTGGCTCATGTCTACAATGATTCAGTCCATGGTCAGCTGGTTCCAAGGTGGAAACAACATGGCGGAAGGCATGCAAAGGACAGCTGCTCAACCACGGCAGCCAGGAAACAGAAAGAGAGCGGGGATGGAGGAGATGGTACAAGAATACACCTTCCAGGTCAGGCCCCCAGTGACCTGCCTGCAACCAGGCCCACCACCACACAGCACATGTAGCTACTCATCAGCAGATGAACCCACCAACGAGTGTAGCACCCCCAAACACTTGAGACTTCTAAACCATAATGATCCCCTTTGTGTTTAACCAAAATCCTTCTGCTGCAACTTTTCCTCTTACTTGAGGCTCAGTGATGTAAGAGAGTAAAGCAGGCTCCCCCAGCTGAGCCCTCATCCTGCCTAGGTGGGGAGTGTCAAGTTTGCTAACCAGAGAAAGGACAATAACATCACTGCCCCTCTTGAGAGCACAGGCATTGCACAGCCCTGTGACACCCTTCTCAGGAGACACAGTGAGATGTTGGCAGAGCCCATGTATCACACAGATCCTAGGGAGGTACAGAAAGCCTGGCCCTTTTCTACTGGCTTCCAGGGTCTAAATCCCCTTTTAGCAACCTGACCTTCCTCAAGGTTCAGTCTTGTCATCTGTAAAATGGGATAATAGCCGTGTGTGGTAGTGCAAACCTATAATCCCAGCATTTGAGAGACTGAGGCAGGAAAATTGCTGCAAGTTCAAGGCTAGCCTGGGCTACGTTGTGAGTTCAAGGCCAACCTGAACTACGCAGCTTGTGTCAAGTTCTTGGTGTAAACTGCAACTGTTTCCTAGGAGAGTCAACATATAAAATGAACAGATAAGCACCTCTTAGACGTAACTCTCCAGTTGGTACTAGCCACATGTGGCTCTTTACATTTAAATGATTTAAAATCAAATAAGATTAGAAATGCACTTGTCAGTCACACCAGATATATGTAGCTGCTGGCTGTCATATTGGGTGGTGCAGCGAGAGTATTCCCACCACTTGCAGAATGTTCTACGGGACAGCAGTTCCTCAAATCTGGCAAAGGCAGGTCCCCAAGGAACAGGATATAGGGCAGGCAGGTTTTTTTCCATTCTGAGATGTTTTCTTTTTTTTTCCTAATTTTTAATTGATGCAAAATAATTATATTTATTTATGGAGTACCATGTGATATTTCAACATAGGTATATGATTGTATCGATCAGATTAGGTTAATTGGTATATCTGTTATCTCAAGCATTTATCATTTTTTTTTGTGTTGAGAACATTAAAAATCTTCCCTACCGGCTATTTTGAAGTAGATAATTAAGGGTTGTCAGCCATTAGTTACCCCATTGTGTTCCAGAACATTAGAAGTTATTTCTCCTACTCAATTGCACCTGCTAACAATTTTCTTCCTATCCAACTCACTCCCACACTTCTCAGCCTTTGGTAACCACCATCCTAGTACGCTTTTTATTTTGAGGCAGGATCTTACTAAGTTCCTAATTCGTCCAAATTGGGCTTGAACTTCTGATCCTACTGCCTCAGCCTCCTAGAGTGCTAGGATTACAGATGAATGCCGCCCTGCCAGGCAACTTTCTCATCTTCTACAGCTAAGTAAAAATGTATGGCATATGTCTTTCTGTGCCTGACTTATTTCAAGTAACATAGTGTCTTCCAGTTTCATCCGTGTTGCTGCAAATGACAGAATTTTGTTCTTTTTTATGGCCAAATAATAATTCCATTCCATTGTTCACATATGAGTATCACGTTTTCTTTATCCATTCATCTGTTGATAGAGGGACTCAGGTTGATTCCACTATTTTGGCTATACAGTTCGTGCTGCAATAAACACGAGAGTGTAGATACGTCTTTGACATACTGAATTCTTTTCCTCTGGACATATACTCAATAGTGAAGATGCTGGATCACCTGGCATACTACTTCTAGGTTTTTTTGGGTTTTTTTTGTGGTATGGTGATTGAATGAACCCAGGTCATGCACCAGTGCTCACCAATGCTTGGCAAGCACTCAACCACTGACTAACACCTCCAGCCCTTCTACAATTTTTAAATTTTGAGACAGGATCTTGCTAAATTGCCCAAGCTGGCCATGAAACTTCTGCTTTCCTGCCTCAGCCTCCTGAGTAGTTGGGATTACAGGCATGCATCACTGTCCCCAGCTTTATTTGTATTTTTTTTTTTTTTGAGGCACTCTCATCCTGTTTTTCACAATGACTGCACTAATTTACATTCCTACCCACAGCGTGTGAGAGTTCCCCTTTCTCCACATCCAGCATTTGTTACCTTTTGTCTTTCTGATAATAGCCATTCTGACTGGGGCGAGGTGACATCTTATTGTGGTTTTGATTTGCATTTCCCTGATGATTAGTGATCGTGGGCATTTTTTCATTTACTTGCTGGCCATTTGTATGTTGTCTTCAAATGTCTATTCAGATCATTAGGGCAGGCAGGTTTTTCTCCCCCTATTGGGGCTTGAACGTAGGGCCTTCGCACTGAGCTACAGCCTAAGCATCCTTTAAAAATTATTTTGAGACAAGTTCTTGCTAAGTCACTGAGTTGCCCACGCTGGGCATGAACTTGTGAGCCTCCTGCCTCCGCCTCCCAGAGTGCTGGGATTAAAAGCATGCACAGCCACGCCTGGTTCAGGTGGGAGTTTTGATTCAGGGAAGGCCTCCGGGGCAGCGGTGTCTCCAGGCACTGAGTAAGTCCCATGGGAGGGAGCTGGGTGCCCTGGGAGTGTGGGTGGCAGGAGGAATAGGGACTTCAAAAGAGTGGGAAACACAGAGCCCCTCCCCTGGGAATCCAGGATGCTGGGTTCCTTTCCCCTCCCTCCCTGGGCAGGCTCAGGATGCAGCAGCTGGGTGGGCACTTACGAGCCTTCCCAGAGAGAGGCAGGAGAGACTGTAGGGGTGGTAGCTTCATTTACTACTCATTTGTCCACCCTGCGTGCTAAGTGATCGGTGATACATGGAGCCCCTGATTGTTTCTGAAGGGCTCTTTTACGAGAACACCAATAAAGTCTTGAACAGATCATGCCTGTTTGGGGAAAGATAATGCCAGAGCGGGGCCAGGAGTTTGTCGGAAGAAATTCCAGCTGGGTGAACATTTAAGGAAGGAGATGAAGTCAGCGCTTGGAGACAATGAATTAGATGGCTGGATATGTCACTGTAATAATGATGAATAATAAATGACCGGGAAGCTGCTGTAATTCACAGAGCAGGAGAGGAGACTGAAATTTATGGCCTCGTAGTGCCTCGGGAAAGTGTTTCAGACGTGCCTCAGTCTTCTGAAGAGAAATCTTTTCTGAGAGATGCTTTTCTGGAAAAGTCTCTTATCAAAAGGAATGTCTGTGTTCTGCAAGAGAAAGGGCCTAGCAGGGCCTAGGTGCAGGCCTGTAATCCCAGCACTAAGGAGGCTGAGGCAGGAGGATTGTTTGAGGCCAGCCTGGGTTCAAGCCCAGCCTGAACTACCAAGTGAGACCTTGTCTTGAAAAACAAAAAACAAAGCAAATGAAAACAACAGCTATCACCGATAATCTCTCTAACCAGTTCCACCCTTTCTTCGCCCTCTCCCTGCACCTGCAAGCTCTTGCCAGCCAGAATTAGGGCAGTGGTAGGGACAGAGCATTGCTCCACCCTCTCAAAAGGTGACCTCACGACTCCCTTTCTGCAAATGGGAGCAGAGCCAGTGATCCCATTGCAAGGGGGAGAGGAGCTAACAGCTGGAAAAGAATGCTGGGAGCCAGGCTGAAAGAGTTTCACAGGCGCAGGGAGCCTGTTATTTTTATTAGGGTCCAGGTGTTGCTTCTTCAACATCCATTCAGAGCAACCCCTGGAAAAGACATGAATCAGAAATAAAACGGGCCTCGGGGCTGCGGATCGATGCCGACCTTTAATCATTTATTCATGGTCTTCTGGGAAGCACAGCCTGTGTGGGAAGGTGCCAAGCGGCATCTTGAAAAGTCTCCCTCCCTCTCGGACCTTCTGCCTGCGTGCAAACGTGCCCGATCATCACCGGCTTCAAATAATCCAGCCTTGACCTCCCCTCGCCTCCCAGCCTGCCCCCTTGCTGGGCTCTGGCTGGAGCTGAATTCTCATGCAGAATCCATTGCTCCCCATGCCTCTGCTGTCTTGGACCAGCTGCTCCCCACAAAGTCCCCACGGGGTCTGCATTGCCAGGTCCAAAGGGGCTTCTGGTCCATGCACCTGTGTGCACGTGCATCCAGCAGGCTTCGCCATCACCTCCTTCCTGAAAGGGCTCCTTTTCTTTTCTTTTCTTTCATCTTTTTCCTTTCCTTCGTTCTTTCCTTCTTTCCTTCCTTCCTTCCTTCCTTCCTTCCTCCTTCTTTCCTTCTTTCTTCCCTTCCTTCCTCCCTTCCTCCCTCCCTCCTTCCCTCCTTTCCTTCTTTCCTGTTGTGGTACTGGATTAAACCAAGGGCCTTTGCACTGAGCTACATCCCCAGCTCTTTATTTTGAGACAAGGTTGCTAAGTCACTAAATTGCCCATGCCTCATCTTTCTGCCTCAGCCTCCCAGAGTGCTGAGATTACAAAAAGGTCTTCTTTTCTTTCCTTGGCTCAGTAACCTCTCTTCCATGTCTTTTGGTAATTCTCTGAATTTTGGTTTGTCCTGTAGCCACGTCCTCTAGTTATCCTCTTCCTGGGAAAATTACCCTAGCACCATGGATTTGAGAGCTCTTTTTATGCAAAGACCTCAGGACACTTAACCTCCTCCATGGAACCCCAGTTCTAGGTGCCAATACTCTCCCTGCCCACCCCAGGAAAGGTAATGGGCTGAGGACAGAAACTTCCAGAAGCCAGTGCCTGGACCCTAACCCTTACTCAGCTGCTCACTTGCAGTTGCCTTGGCAGATCCTTCTCCTTGTGGATTCTCAGTTTCCCCATTTCTCCTGGGTTCATTCTCTAGTCCCAGGCTCCTACATGAAGAACGCAATGAAGAACATGGGTTACTCCATTCAAACGTGTGAAAGAAACCTCTCCATTCAAACGTGTGAAAGAAACCCCAGAGTATTTGGGGGAGATTTTAGTGCAGAATGAGGTTAGCTAGGGAACAACATTGACCAGGTCCAAATCCTGGCTCTGGACCTTCTTAACGGGGTTGTTCTGGACCTGGCAACTGAGCTGTCAACAAAATGGGTGTCTTTATAGAACTGACCTCATGGAGTTGATACAATGATCCAATCAGTTTCTATATGCAGGGCTTGGGACAGAGAGTGGCATGCAGCAAGCACTCAGTGTTGGTCGTGGTCAAGATCATAATGATCATAGTTATTATCTTCCCTCCTGCTTCCTCAAAAACACTGTCATCCAGTGGCTGGTGACACTGTTTGTTAAACCTTTAAGGAATTTTATCAGCTGGTTGGCATCATGTTGGTGGCTTCAAATAGGCTTTTGTGGGAATATTTACACCACAGAATAGGCAGATGCTATAGATCAGGGCTATCGTGCATCAGAGACTTGGTCACTGAATATTCACCAGCACAGGACTGCATGGTCATCCATCCTGTTGCCTCAGCCAGAGATAGGGGGTGGGAGGAAAGGCTGATGTATACCATATACCAGCCATAGTTTTGATGTTCTCCTCCTGACCTGCAGCCCATTCTATGGCCTGGGCTGCTAATAGCTAGTCGTTGTTGCTGGACTCAGGGCACCTCATCATCCATTCACTCTGCATGTCACGACTCTCATCAGGTGTCCAAATTGGCAAGGCTGTGCCTGCGGTGTGCCTGTCTCTGCCTGGGTCCCCTGGGACTGACTGCTCAGGGCACACCGGTCTGACATCCAGCTGCCAGCAGCTGCGGCCTCCCACCCTTGCGCTTCCCATGAAGCTGTTTTACAGCTGGGACCTTCTTGCCTCCTGGGAGTTGCATCACCCTGGTACTGCCAGGATGGGTGGATAAATGACCAGCCTTTTCTTCCCTTCCAGGTGGGCAACTCAGGGGATAAGCCACATTCCAGAGAGTTTTCCAGAGGCCAGGCTTCACTGCCCAGAATACCTGGCTTGACAACACTGCCCTTTGGGGCTTCCCTCTCTCCTGTGTGATTTTGCTGGGGCTGCTGTAACTAAGTACCATGCGCAGGGGTTTAGGCGGGCAAATGTATTGTGTCACAGGTCTGGAGGTGGCAAGTCTAGATCAAGGTGGTTCCTGGTGAGGGCTTTCTTACTGGTTTGCAGACACCCACCTTCTCACTGTGTCCTGGCATGGTCTTTCCTCTGAGCCTAAGAGAAAGGGAGAAAGGGGAGAAAGAGACAGAGAGGGAGAGGGAGAGGGAGAGGCAGAGGGAGAACACTGGCATTCTGATGTCTCTTCAGAGAACACCAGTCCTTTGACTAACCTTAATCGCCTCCATAAAGGCCCTGTCTCCAGATACAGTCACTTTGGGGGGGGTGGTGCAGCTTCAACATATGCATTTTGGGGAGATGCAATTGAATCTAAAATACACCCCTGTCTCACATCTCCATTTTCCTGATACTTCCTGGAGTCACCTCCCAGGAAAGGACTTCCCGTCCAGGAAGTTGTATTTTAGACTGGCTCTGAGACAGTGCTCAATATTTCCGATGTGTCTCAGACTGTCCCCTCTAGACTGCAGGCTCTGTAACAAAAGATGGCAGAAGTGTCTTCTTACAGACTCTTCTAGCACAGGTGACAGACCAGTGGGGTGAGTCCCACTCCCACAGAGAGCTCCCAGCCTGGGGCCATCTCTCTCAGCTTGGTTCCCAGGCTCCTCTTTGTCCCCATAGAGAAGCCAGACAGTTCAGCTGACCTGTATCCTAAGGGTTAGGAAGCCATCCGAGTGGCCAGCTTTGGGGCCTTTGTTATCTGGATCTCACATGTGGGGCCAGATGCAGCCAATGGGGAGGGAAGGGGTCATCATCCTGGAGGCTGGAACGAAGCCTGCCCTGGTGGACCCTGCAGGCCCTGATAAGAAAAGAGGAGACGATTCCCCACCCCCACCCTGGACACCTTGTGTGCTTCTTCGAAGGGCAAGAAGCCTTGAACAGGCTGTGGCTGCTCATTTAATATTGATGCAGCTCGCAGCCGCGTTCTTTGGAGAAGTTCCTCTGTGTATGTAAATTTCAATCTGGTTTTGGAGATGCAAGGACACTGTGCAGGCCGGGGTGAGCTGCAGCTGCCTCGAATTGTGATGGGTTGAGGGGACCAGCTTGTTCCTACATGACCCAGAACAGCCTGGGTATCTGGGTTCTGGAGATCCCTCAAATGATGAGGGATCTGTGCCGTTTTATTTAGGATTGCTTCTCAGGAAGCTGGCTTGTTGCTATCTAGAGTCACCTGTGGCCACTAGGGGTGACTCATGTCAACAGGTGCTTGAGAGTCTTTTCCCTTTCACCCAACCCCCGGGTCTGGTGACGTGCTCAGATGCACAGCAGTGGTTTCGGTGTGGAAGTAAACATCTTGGCTGTTGTCTGCATGGCAAGCGGAAGGAGCGAGAGAGTGTGGAGCCATGATACTCATCCACCTGGCAGCCATGGATCATGTGTGGCAATTTAAATCAAAATTAAATAAAATTTAACATTCATTTCCTCACTCACATTGGCCACATTTCAAGTACTTGTAGCCGCAAGTGACCAGTGGCTGCCGTACTGGATGGCACAGCTAGAGGACATTTTCAGCATGGTAGAGAGCTCTGTAGGGTGCGGGTGGGCCAGTGCATTTAGGCCTGGTGGCCCTATGAGTGAGCACCAGGAGGGAACAGGTCCCCTGGATGCTGGCTAAAGACACACCTTCCTAGAGAGAGCATCCTGGAGCCTGCTTGCCTCCATCCCATCTCCTTCTGTTCTGTCTTGTCCTCCAGGACCAGTCCTTCCTGGGCTCCCAAGCCCGGAATGGCCCAAGGGTGGAGCTGCCATGCACCCTTGGGGGGAAGGGGAGTGGTGGTGGGCTACACGGTGTCACCTGGGCAGATCTAGGGTGGTGCAGCCTAGCGACTGTGCCCTGAGCAGAGGGGCTCCAGGGAATCTGTGTGTTTCACTGTGACTTCCTGAATTGTACCCCCCAAATTCAACTGTTGCTGTCCCACCCTGAGTCCCTCAGAAGGTGACTGCGTTTGGATAGAGGGTCTAAATATAAATACATATTTAAAGGCCTCAAGGTGATGTTTTGGAAAACTTTTAAATTTTGAGTTAATTGGAAACTTACAGAAAGCTGTAGAAATAGTACAGAGCTCCCACACAGCCCTCAGCCAGCTTCCTATCTAGTTGGCATCTCCTCCCTTCCAGTGTAAGGCCCGAACCTGGGAAATTAACAGGATGCCAGGAACTAAGCTTCAGCCTGTCTGCACATGGCCTTGTTTTCTGCACGAATATCTTCCTTCTGTTCCAGGATCCTGCCCAAGCACAGAGCACCTCACTGTCATTTCTTTGTCTTCTTTTGCCATTGGAAATCCCCAGGTGATTCTGATATGGTGGTTCTAGGATTTGATCCTAGGAGTTGCTTGTCTATTGATTTGTCTTGAGAGATGCTAACAAGATGCTGAAGAACTAAGACTCAGGACTCAGGATGGGGAAGTACAGATGAAGAAGAGGGGAGAGAGAGACAGTGAAAGAGAGAGAGAAAGAGAGAGACTCCAGGAGCCACGAGCAGGCCTCTGCACCATGCATGTCTATGGAATGTGTAGGGGTGTGTGTGTGCGCCTACATGCATGAGCACACATTTGTATGTAGACACATGCATACATATCTGTGTGCATATCGGTGTGTATAAGAATGTATCTCATCGTGTGTGTGTAGGTGTGTATCTGTGTGTTTGTCAGCATACATATGTGCATCCCTGTTCACATGAGCATTTGCTTGTACGTGTTCACGTAGGCACTTGTGTGAGTCTGTGTGTGCACACATGTGTGTGTGTGTACATGTGTATAGTTGGGGGTGGTAGTTGTAGAGAGAGATCAGAGAAACTCCTGGAGAAAATCCAAAGTCTCTTCATTACCAAATAAATATTTAATGCAATAACAAAAGACTAATGTTAAAGATTTCTAAAAACAAGGTTAAAAGAAAACACTATACTATATATATGTATATGTTACCTAAGCAAAAAAATTAAATACTGTGACAACAGGAGAGACACACGGGGTATGGGATGGGATGGAAGCATCCTGAATCCTGAATGTTCAAGGTCCCCTCTTGTGACACTGGAGACACTAGCTCCAGGTGTGTTAAGTACTGTGATAAAAATAAAAGGGCAACCACAGAAATATTAAAAATAGAAAGTATGACAGCCAAAATAGTAACCTTGAAGAACAAGGACTGAAGAACAGCCAATGTGCGTGGAGAGATCTTTGTATGTGGTGCTGGTCCAAGGAATCCCCCTGAGTTCTTCTGCATTAGGTTTATTATTATCATTCCTTGAAGCAGATTTTTTTTGGAGGGTGATGCTGGGCATCAAACTCGGGTCCCTATGCTTCCTAGGCAAGCGCTCTACCACTTGAGCTAAATCCCCAACCCTGTTACCATTCCTGAATCTCATTATTGCTATTATTGTTATTGTCTGTAGTTCTGCGAATGGAAGCCAGGACCTTTTACGTGCTAGGCCAGGGCTCTGCCGCTGAACCGCACCCCCATTCTGATTTATTTTCCATCTCCATTGTGTGGATGGGAAGGTGACGGCACCAAGATCCTGCCACAGGTTGCCACCACATGGGGATCTAGGAAGTTCGGCTCCATGACACCAAGCTCATCGTCATCCATTAGTCAAGAAGAAGAAAGGAACCAAAGAGAAGAAAGCCAGGCATGGAGTCAGCAGAGGGGGACACTGTCCCTCACGACTCTCAGCCTGAGCAGCAGATTGTCCTTGACGATATCAGAAGGTAAAAAAATAGGACTCCTGGTGTCTTTAATAATAGAAGAGATAAATCCCGGCAATAAGAGCCAAGACCATCCGGCACTTTACTGAGTTTTATAAATCACACACGGTGCAGCAGCTCACCTGGGGGCTCATCTTGGGGGGCAGGATTTCCATGGCCCCATTGCCACTCACCCAGGCAGCCCCTCCAGGCGCGTCATTTTAGAGATTCATTTAAGCAATATTTGCTTCTCTGTCACATTAAACTAATCTGAACTTCTTCAGAGAGTAAGTCACGGAGGGACATATGGGCAGAAATGATATTTACTTGCCTCCTGTTTCTCAGTAAGGCCATTCAGATAGCTCTGTGCACGTATTTCATTCTTTTCTATCACTCAGAAAAGCTGAGGAAAACACAGAAAAGGATGGAAAGGAAATTAAAAGTCGCCCATAATTTAGGGATGACTACTGTCAGAATTTCTATGTACCTAAACATATTTTTTTAAATGTAAAGGAAGAAACATTTATTATATGTATTATGCTTGTATGGGCATATGTATAATATATGTATGAGGGATATATGCAGATAGCAAAAATGTCAAAGGAAAGTAGAGGAGTGATTAATACCGATTAAAGGTAGTGGTTAACTTTGGTGGGGGAAAAAGGGACTCCGAGAAAGAGAGACCCATAGAGAAGGTATCAAATGAACAGGCCATGTTCTGATTTTAAGCTCCGTAGTAGGTACGTGGGTCTTTTGTTTGTTTTTTTGCAATACGGGGAGCCGAACCCAGGACCTTCACACTGAGCAACACCCCCAGCCCTTTTTTATTTTTTATCTCAAGACAGGGTCTCACCAAAGTCACTAAATTGCTCAGGCTGGGCTCAAACTTGTGACCCTCCTGCCTCAGCTTCCCAGAGAGCTGGGTTACAGATATGCACCACCACACCCATATCTATCCATCTTGTGTATTATTCTTTACATTAAACATGAAGTTATATACACCTTTTGGTGTATTATTTTATTATAGAAATGTTTGCTTTTATGGCATTTCCCCTCACTTTGATTAGCTAACCAACAACTGGGGAGCACCTCCTATGTGCCAAGCCCTGTTCTAGGCATTGAGGTCTATTGGAGTTTGATGTAGACAACAGTCCTTGCCTGGGGAGCATGTGTTTGAATCTGGCTGTGAGGGGAGGAGGCAGAGGGGACAGTCTGTAATTTTCAAGGAGGGTCATGGGATCCTCAGGACCAGGTGATGTTGCAGCAAAGGCCTGGAGCAAGTTAAGGAGGTAGCCACTGGAGTAGGAGGGGAAGACCACTGCA
>PVJO010014944.1:0-46583 GCA_004026905.1 Hystrix cristata
TTTATTTATTTATTTATTTATTTATTTATTTATTTATTTATTTATTTTTGAGGCAAGGATTTAAGTCACTGTATTTCTCAAGCTGGTCTTGAACTTGTGAGCCTCCTGCTTCGGACTCCCAGAGTGCTCGGATTGCAGGTGTTCACCACCATACCAGGCTATAAAAGTAATTTTTAAAAAATTGTACGTGATCCCATGTCAATTGAACCAAATCAACGTATTGCCTCTTTGTGTTAAAGATTTCATTGCAGTAGCTGTGATATTTACAATGTCTTAAATTTGGCTGATGTCCTCATTGTAAGTGATGTGTAAATATCCACTGAAAGTTCAGAAGTGATGAAAGGGAACTAGAAGGTGGAACTGAAAGCCTGTTTGTGCTACTTGGCATCAAAAGATCTTTAAAAGAGAAAAGTGGTGCTGTCAGGAAAAAATGGTCAACAAGAAAGGGAAGAGAATGGAGAGAGGAGACTGATAAGAGATTCTAAAGAAAGCAATTGGATTCCTGTTTTCCAGAACCTAGATAATTCTGTTATTTTAAAATGACTTGATAGTGAAAGAAAAAATTCTAGTGTATTACATTCAAACTATTTTTTCCATTTTCCTGATCACTTGCAACTCTTACAGAAGGTTGTGTTAAAAGATTTAAGACACTATTCTTTTCAGTAAATATCTTTTATTTAAAATATCTTTGTTAGTAAATTATTTCATGCATTCCAAAGCCAACCAGAAATCACATCCAGACGCAGATAATTGAAACTGATCATAATAAAGTAGCAGAGAATTTAGTATAAAAGATGATTTTAAGCTCAATTTTGGTTTCTTCAGCTATTTATTTCCATTAAGAACCTTTTTAGGATCTATGCGCCATGCCTCCCTAGAATCTATTCATTCTTTCCAAAGTTCATTTTTTTTTCTTTTAGTCTTGGAAGACTTATTACTAGAACCAACCTCTCCTTTGGGCATGGAAAGTAGCACATTAGTAAAAATAAGCACACTAAGCCTGTTAGCCTTTTCTTATTATATGAGTTTGATAATTCTCAAACTCCATAGACTTTCTTTTCTCGATCATTCCCCAGAGCGATGGATAAGCAATTAAGTGACAACGGAGAACCGCCTTTCTATTTAAGGAAGTAACAGAAAGACTTCGATATTTAAGGGAAGTAAGATATAGGAGAAAAAGAGTTTTGTGAAGAATGTAGAGGGAGAGAAAAGAAAAATAAGACTATTTAATTAATCCGTTATTATTTGTTATGATGTAGACCTGGGGTATCCTCAAAAGCCTAATATGTTTGGAAGGTGACTAATCAGATTAACCACTGATGATTTCATAACTGAGTTGCTGTTAGGAGGTGTGGTACAGTTAGAGGTAGGCTGCTGCAGGTAGGACCAGGAAGGGTACATCTCCCACCTCAGCTCCTCCCATTTCTCGCTGCTTTCTGGCCACTGTGCTATGTCTTTCCCCTGCTGGACCTTTCTACTGTGCACTTTCGGCCTTAGGACAAGGCAACTATGAACTGAATTCTCTAAAAACCATGAACCGAAATAAACCTCTCCTCTCCTCCCTTAAATTGCAGGTGTCAGGTATTATGTTCCAGTCATAGGAAGGTGACTAAGACATTATTTCTTTTCTTTCCTTTTATTCTTTTTGGGTGATGCTGGGCATGGAACCCAGGGCTTACCACACACTAAGCAATTGTTTTACTACTGATCTGCATTCCTGGCCCATGTTATTATTTCTTTTATGGAAGAGTTTATCATGAATCTCTTGAAAATCAACAGCTCATCTTTGTTACGTTTTCTGTAGGTAATAATTTAGGATGTTATGTAAGAAATAAGAACGACCTGAATATTTTATTATGATGAATAAGAGAAGCATGCTAGTCGCATGTTCTTAGAAGTTTCCTATTCAAACTAAATTTTAAAACAAATATGAGTGATATAAAGGTATCATTCTTGTTTTAGAAATCATATCTTAGGTTCGATATTATGTTTGAGGCATCAATTAGTTTATATCTCTTGGAACAATTTTTAAAGAAAAAATCATTTGTGACATTTGTTCAAATTAGTGGAGTAGATTTTATTCAGAGGACAAAGAGATTGAGGTCAACTCATAATACAAGCAAAAGTGGAAATTTACAGCCAAGGAGAGTAATTGATGTCAAAGGATGGAAAATTACTAACAATTTTGTGGTAAGGGGTATTTTGGCTCCCTGGCAAACCACATCAACAGCAGTGTTGGCAACAGGCTAGGGTACTAAGATACAGAAGGCAGGAAATAAGGAATTTGATAAAATATCTAAAGTGATCAGATAACTGGGGTGGGAAGATAAAGAATTTGAGCAGATATTGAAGGTAAGAGATTTTTACTAAATTGAATAAGCAAGATTCTTGCGAAAATTGGAGTAAATGAACCAAAGACAGAACCTAAGGACAAGGGCTCAGAGTAGACCTACTCCAGTTTGGCCAAGGGGAGTCTTTCTTAGTTGCTAAATTTAATAATATCTGCAGTGACTCCTCATATTTTATCCATGTTTTGCTTTTCATAGTGTCAGTTATTCACAGTGAACAGTAGTCTGAAAGTATTACACATGAAATTCTAGCGATAAACAATTGATGCATTTTAAATTACAAGCTGTTCAGAATAGTGTGATGCATTCTCATGCTGCTCTATGCTGTTTAGGACATGAATCATCTTTTTGTCCAGTGTATTCATACTACATACACTATCTGCCTGTTAGTCACTTATTTTTTTAATTTATTTATTTATTTTAAACCAAGAACATGTATTGGTACATTCTACATACATTGGTCACATTCATTACATTTATTCTGTACCTATACATGATACATCTTGGTTCTCCCCCCTCGCCCCCGCCCCTCCCCTCTGCTCCCTCCCTCCCTATTTACAGCAGGTTTATTCATCATTTTCCCTATTTTCCCTTTCCCCTCTCTTTCCCCTGTTGCCTTTCTGCTTTTCCCCTTCTTTCTAGTACTCCTCTCCTCTGCACACCATCCTCCTTTTATATAATATCTATTACACCTCTTTGTCCTTATTTACAGTTATGGTCTCTCATATCTCTTTTGATTGTTTATAGGATCACAGTGATTGTGTTCAAGTAAACCTTATATGTTATTCTAATGCTACATCACAATGTCAAAACGTCACTCGTCTCACTTCATCTCATCATGTAGGCATTGTGTCATCTGACATAGTTACAAGAAGGATGAGTACAATAAAATATGAAATTTTTAGAGAAACCACATATATATAACTTTTATTACAGTAATGATCATAATGTGTTATTTTATTGTGTTACTGTTGGTCTCTGACTGTGTCTATTTTATAGATTGAACCTTATCATAGGTATATATGTTTAAGAAAAAGCATGGTACAGTTAGCCTTCCATATCTGTGCATTCCATATCTGTCGATTCAACCAACTCAGGGTTGAAAATATTCAGAAAAAAATGTGTCAGTGCTGAACATGTACAAATTTTTCTCTGTTGGCATTATTACCTAATATACAATACAGTATAGCAACTATTTTCATTATATTTAGTATTATAAGAAATCTAGAGATGATTGAATGTATATGAGAGGATATGGGTTGGTTATTTGAAGATACTACACCAATTTATGTAAGAGACAAGTAGTCACAGATATTGATGTCTGCAGGGGTGCAGGGAACTAATCTCTCATAGATATTGAGGGACAATTGTACATATGTATAGGGCTCAGTACCATATGAGGTTGCGAGTACCCACTGGAAACCTTGGAACAGATAACCTGTGGATAAGCAGGGACTGCTATGTATCATAGAGGTCTACTAGAGGACACACACTCCAGACCTTTAAAACAGTGTTTCTCAAACTTTAATGTACTTAAAAATCATTCGCAGGGAGTTGGGGATTTAGCTTAGTGGTAAAACCCTTCCCTAGCAAGCACTAGGCCCTGAATTCAATCCCCAGGACAAAAAAAAAAAAAAAATCATTCAGAGGACTTGTTACCATGCAGATTCTGATGCAGTGAGTTTCAGATGAGGCCTGATAGCTGGTATTTCTAACATGAACCTGGGTGAGCTTGGTAGAGTCGCAAGTAGACACATACTGTGAGTAGCAAGAGTTTATTACTAAGATTTAGACAGACCAGAATTGGAATCAAGGCTTATTCATTGATATATTGCCATTTTGCATACATGTGGTGGTACCTGGGGTTGAAACCACGGCCTTTTCACTGAGCTATAACACAACCCTGTTTATTTTTTGAGACAGTGTCTTGCTAAGTCACTAAATTGTCCAGGCTGGGCTTGAATTTATAATCCTCCTGCCTCACCCTCCCAGAGTGCTTGGATTACAGGAATGCACCGCCATGACTGGCCTTGCCGTTATAGTTTGTTGAATTTAAATTTCTTGTGTTTTACTTTGCTGCTCTGTAAAATTGAAACAAAAGTACCTGTCTGATAACAATTTTGTGGCCTTTAAATAAAACACTATTAAGTATCATGTACACTAAATGAAATGCTTAGAATGTGTGTTAATGTCAATACAGTGACTAGTACATGGTAAATTCTTTTAAATTGTAATTAATTTTATTTTTAGGAAAAATGTCCTATATTTAACATAGCTTGCTGTTTACATTTTAGGAAGTTAGATAATATAAACAGTTAATCTTTATTTCTGTCAGGATTTCAGACCTTCTAATGCATTCATTTTTGTTCTGTTATCCAAAGCAAAGATGATAGAAGCGCTAGAAAGGGATAAAAATTCCTCACAAAATGAATGCACACCCTCAAAGCACTCAACTCGCAGCAAGTGGTCTGCTTTCATCCTATCAAATAACATTAAGCTTGTCAGATCAAAACAAATTCAGGGACACGGCACATGAAGAAATAAATTCTAATGCCAAGAAGGTATAATTGGGATTTAAAAGAAAACAGTATTACAAAAACCTAGACATTTAGCTATGAACGAAATAATCCTGTATCACAGGATAGAAAATTAGGAAAGTGCTCATTATTTTCCAAAACAAAATGGTCTGACATTCATGGTGCCTTTAAATTTTTTTTTAAATCTTTTCAAACCTCATAGCTCCCTCGTGTGTTCACAGTGCATCTAGACTTTTCCCATCTGCCTGTGCTGTATCTCTGTGTCAGGTACACAGTCCTCAACTGAGGGAACTTCACTGTCTTTATCTCTTTAGTCAAGCTTAAATTAAAATATTTTATGGTCCTTGTCACAGGAGAGTAGTAAGAAGGAATCTTCTGGTGTAAAGTTCCAATAGTTATTCAGGTTAAAATATATGTTCATTAATTTTCTTTTGTCTCTTTTTAAATATGATGCTTTCAGTCATAGAAACTACTTGGGTCAAGAAATATTTTACTAACCTATTTGACAGCTACTGACATAAAATCTACAGTCCAGATTTCTAAAATTAATTTGACATGAAAATTATCAAGTAGTTACGTGCAATTTATTATGGAAAATACCAGAAGAAATAAAAAAGACCCAATTCCTCTCTCTAAGGCTTATAATCGTGCATGGGAAAGTTATGCCAAAGAAAGAGCACATTAGCTTGACTGTGTCTTTAATTATCCATATGCCCTTTGGGGATGGTGGTTATCTTCAGGGCAAGAGATTACAGTTACCTCACCTACATAATAAGAGAGAATAGGTTGGGCTTAATTTGTATGGACTGGAAGTCACCTGGAACTTGGTTACAGGTGTAGCTGCTAACACTCCGCCTCTGATGAAGTAGAAATTGGAGAACATCCAGAAATCTTTTTGCATACTCCTGAGAGACTCTTTTTTTTTATTATTACTAAAAGGAGACGGTTTATTCGTAAAACAGTGGGAGAAAGAGAAGACAGACAGTTACTCTGGAAGATTAGGGAGCATGAGAAAGTGAATACCCCTCCCAGATGATTCTTTTCATCAAACAAGTTAGGGATCAGACATATACCTTCTAAATTCATTCTATGTGTAATGTTCTTTGACATTTATTATTTAAAAAATAATTACAATTCAACCAAATATGTAATGAACGATATGCAAATGCTATTGAAGTTTACTAAACAAGGGACTAATTCTATTTTAGATGATCAGGGAAACATGTACCCTTTAAAACATAGGTA
Source organism: Hystrix cristata (assembly GCA_004026905.1). Classification (NCBI taxonomy): domain Eukaryota; kingdom Metazoa; phylum Chordata; class Mammalia; order Rodentia; family Hystricidae; genus Hystrix; species Hystrix cristata. The sequence goes on from PVJO010014944.1 coordinate 6,131, forward strand.
TACTATTAATCTATAGAAAAAGATGATGGTATAGTAGGTGGGTACAGAGTGAATGAAATATAGAGTAAAAAAGGCCACATAAATTTGTTGATATACCTTTTATTTCTTAAAAGCATATGGATTATTTAATGGTACAGAAAAGTAAAGCTACAGATGTGCATCAATATCATAAAGAATTTTGAATTGTGGTTAGAAGTTTGGACTTAACACACTGACTGTTTTTGACTAGCAAATATTTAAAATAAACCTTTATATTTGATGAAGAGGATATTGGAAGGAAAAGAAATAAAGACAGAATAGGGACACCACTTACAATGGTTAAGATGTTTGTCTCCCAAAGTTTGACGTTTCGAGGCATGTGGAACCTTTAAGAGGAGGGGTCTAATGGTATGTCCTTAGGTCACTTGAGCGTGTTGTCCTCAGATGCAATCGAGGCAGTTCTTGTGGTATCCGTGAGTTCTTGTGAAAATGAACTGACCTGATCCCTGAGCCTCTCTTTGGCTTCCTAGTTCACGTTATAATCCTTCCTTCTACATGTGCTCCCACCATGATGCCAACAAGCCCTCTCCAAATCAGTGAGGCTGCCCTATCTTGGACTGTCGGCTTCCACAGTTGTAAGCTAAGTAAACCTCCTCATAAAGTCAATCTGTTACAAGTATTTCATTGCAGTAATACGAACATGCTAACATATCACTATGAATATGATTTGTGATGGTTAAAGTATAAAATGAGGTATCCACATGTATACTGAAGCCAGAGGTCATAATTGTGGTCAATGGAGAGCAGAGAGATTGTGGGTGGGGAGGATAGGTCTTGGCCGGGTAAAGAAAATTGACTTAGGGATAAACTGTCCTTTCCATTTTAAAATTCAGTGAGGGCAGCAGACTCTATTTTATACACTTGGAATTATACATTTCTTTCAAATATTAAAATATATTTGTAGGAAAAACAGAACAATATTTTCAAAAGCCTCTTATTTCTATCATAGTGTTGATAATTTACGGCAACCATGTCAACATTTTTTTTTTATCTAGTTTTGCATGTGCTATGATTGTTTAGGAAAAAGTCTGCTTTCAAATGACTGGTTAATAAACCCAAGATGTGCTATTTTCTTCTTTACTTTGTTAGTGAGCTTTGCATTACTGTGACAAAATAACTTAAACAACTTATAAGGAAGAAAGATTTATTTTAGCTTACAGTTTAAGAGTTTCAGTCCGTGGTCAGTTAGCTCAGTTGCTTTGGAGCCTCTGACAAGGCAGTATGTCATGGCGGGAGCATACAACAGGAAAGTGCTCACTTCATGGCAGCCAGGAGGCAAAAAGACAGGAAGAGGACAGTATCCTAAAGACTCCTTCAAAGACACCCCCTGCAATGATTTAATTTTCTTTTATTAGCTCCTACCTCTTAAAGGCTCCCTCATCTCCCAGTAGTATCATAGGCTGGGGACCAAGCTTTTCACACATGAGCCTTTTAAGGGTGCTTATCTAAAACACACCACTTCCTGGAGTAGCCAATACCTCTGATTTAAAAGTAAAAAAAAAAAATCTTTCACAGGTAGTTTTTATTTCTGCTCTCAACCTAGCACTAGCTAGGAAGTCTCCCTTCTTTGTTTGCTTCTTGCCACATATCCTGGCCTATGACATCTTTTAGGAAGTATTTGGCTGTGTAAGCGACAATCACTGCCAGTCCTTCCCAAAACATTTGGCTCTTATTTCAGTCCAGAAAGGTCTCTGGTAGGCATGAATAAGGCCACTTGAGCTCTGTCATTAAACAACACGAATCATGGTTTTCCTTGAGTGTGGCGACCTTAAAGCACTGACAACAGAAGAGGAAATACAGGATGAAGGGCCAAAGGAATTTGTGTTACAACTCGAAATACTTTTTATTCAGGGTGATACGTATTTTTTCTGGTTTTCAGGTTTCAGGACTTTGTAAAATAGGTGGGAATCACTCACTAATTTTGCTACTAAGGTTATGAGGTGAATTTGAGGTAAAATTGTTCTTAATATCTGTCTTAACTTCCTAGGGATGCCATAACAAATTGGCACACACTCGGTGGATTGAAATATCAGCAGTTTATTTCTCATGGTTCAAGATACCAGAAGTCCAAAATGAAGATGTTATCAAGGTCGGTTTCTTCTGGAGGGTCAAAGAAACCATTCTATTCCTCTCTCTTAGCTTCTGGTGGTTGCCAGAAATTTTGGCTTTTTTTTTTTTTTAATCTGTGGCAGCATAATTTGAATCTTTGCTTCTGTCTTCACATGGTCTTAATCTCATGTCTCTCTTGCCTGTGTCTGTGTGTCTCTCTGTATCTTTTCTCTTACAGTGACACCTGGCATTGGACTTAGTGCCCACCCTAAATCTAGGATGATTTAACTTTGAGATTGTTAACTAATTATATCTATAAATAATTTATTTCTAAATAAATTCTTTGGGTGGATGTGAATTTTTGGGAGACCCTCCTCAATGTACCACAGTATCTATCTATAGTTATCGTTTTCAAAACTTTTGCTTCTTTTCTTTTTTTATGAAAACTTTTATGGTTTGTGACTAAATGTCCCCTGAAAGCCTCATGCAGTCGTAGGTGTGACTTTTTCAGAGGTGGTTGGATCCAGAGTGCATGATTCTGGGATTAAGGGTGGGTGATTACTAAGTCACTAATTGCTTTGGCACCACCCTAATCCCACAGTTTAGATAGAGTATAAAAGGGACAGATAAGAGCGGCTAAGGTCCCTTGCTAATTCTGCCTTCTGCCTGCCATGAACTATTTCTCCTCTGCTAGGCCCATCTGTCCTGCCACCCTACCTTGGAGCCAGCCGACTATGAACTGAAACCGCTACAAACTGTAAGCTAAATAAACCTTTCCCCCTTGAACTTCGGGTGTCAGATATTTTATCTCAGCAGTGAGAAAAGTAACTAAGACACTTACACAGAACTCCAAGATACAAATTTTGCAAATAGAGGATTAAGTTAGTTCTGGAAACCCCGAATGTTGGGCCTTATTTTCTTCTGAGTTGCCATTAGGGATTTAACGGCCACATAGAGGAAAATTTGGAATCAGTGAATCCTAACAATGCCTAGAGTTATAACTTATCTCAAAAATTACCAAACCTATGTTTGGAAATTAACTTTGCAACGAAGAACTATCTAGAGGTTCAGTGCAGGACAAATTGTAGTGGGGTATAAATTTCTACTATTAGATATTTTATTGCTGAGTGACAGAATAAGAATTCAGTATGTTTACAAATATAATGGGACCTCTTTGATACAGTTTACTAGGGACCCACTGTGCGCCTACAGCTACTACAAACATATTGAGGGTAAGAAGGGTAATACCCTTGTAACTCTTGATTTTGCACCTCCAATGCCAAGGTTAGTACTTGATTTATATTAAGAGATTGATAAAAATAAGTATAAAATACGTAAGGAAATGAGAGATTTTAAAGAGTGAATTTTGGACACTAAATTACATGTTCTTATACTATAAATTAGTGAGCTGTCTTAGCCAAATTTGTCCAGATATAATTATGATATTGTTTCTCTTATAGTCCAGCATATGTCCTCCTGCTTATGATTTGCAGCCTCTGTTACTCTGATCTTGCTTCAACATTGTCTACGCAGAGGTTGTAGCTTCTTCAAGAAAGTTCCTAACAGAAAGCCTTCGTTTCATTGCTTTTTAAATTATTTAAAATTCAGACACTAAACTCAGAAATACTGTCCAGGCTGTTTTCCTCTAGTGATCCCCCCATCACTTCAGCTTTCTAGGTCTGTTCTGCTGGATAGTCAGCTTGGTTCCTTTCTTTAGTATCAAATGTGATCAGCAAGCCAGTTCTTTTTGTGTATGTGGTAGTAGAATCTATCTCTGTATTATGCTGGTTTGTACTGAACCTAAAGCACCATACCAAACATTACACTCAGAAACAACTTTACTTCAATTAAAAGTCCTTGCCTTTCAGCTGGAACTGCCATCTTCCAGTAACTTGTCAAAGTGACGAACACAAAGGGAAAGAGGAGAGGAACCCCGTGTATGTTCTCTAGGCCTTTTAGAAAACATGGAGTTGTTCCTTTGGCCACATACATGTGAATCTACAAAAAGGGTGACATTGTAGACGTCAAGGGGATGGGTACTGCCACACAAAGGAATGCCACACAAATGTTGCCATGGCAAAACTGGAAGCGTCTACAGTGTCATCCAGCATGCTGTTGGCATTGTCGTGATCAAGATACTTGCCAAGAGGATTAATGTGCATATTGAGCATATTAAACACTCAAAGAGTCGAGAGAGCTTCCTGAAACGCATCAAGGAAAATGATCAGAAAAGGAAGGAAGCCAAAGAGAAAGGTATCTGGGTTCAACTGAAGCGCCAACCTGCCCCACCCAGGGAAGCACACTTTGTGAGAACCAACAGGAAGGAGCCTGAGCTGCTGGAACCTATTCACTATGAATTCATGGCATCAGCTGGGGATGTAGCTCTGCTATTCAGCAGCTAAGTGTTCTAGGCCCCACTTAAAAATAAAAAAATCGCCCTATGTTATATAAGGGTGTTTTTCTTAATTAAACAGGTATGTGGCGCTTTTACCTCAGAGAAACACATATTTTAAGCAGATTCTCATTGCACCTAGTTAGTTGTGTCAGACCTCTACTCTTCGATGTTTTCCTTGCTGAAAGATGTGAGGTATTGTGCACTTGTATACCCAAATGGCCAAATATTTATGAAATATTTATGTTGGCTTGAAGATCCTCTAAATCACTGTGGGGAAAAGATGCATCAAAATAAAAGGAAGTCACAGTGGCGTTTCAGTTAAATAAACTGTTTAAAGCAAAAATAAATAAATAAAAGTCCTCCAACTTCATCAGTCGCATTGGAAAAGCTGTTAAATGCTGTGTGGTTTCCAGACAAACGTTGGCTATTTGTAGGATGAAGTCACTGAACTACAGCGCAGCTAACGTGGACTCTTAGCACCACCCAGTGGCAAAAGTACAGACTAGCAATGCTGTTTGTAAGCTTTTGGAATTGGGTGTCCTGAGGGCTCTAAGAAGAAAAAGTGAGCTGCCGAAATCAAGGGGTATTAAATTGGGGCTCAAAATATTGTAAAATACCAGAAAGCAAGTTCTTGGAATCTGCATTTTTAAGTTCCCTCATTGATACTGAGCTTAAGAGAGAAGGGGGAAATGGAAGGCAAAATTGGAAAATTTTATAAAAGTGAAGTGCACATGGGAAGGTTTAATGAGGGAAAGGAGGAACAAGAGAAAAAAATACACAAAATACATTAGGGACACATTTATGCATCCAGTGTCATAGGTGTCAAAATGAATATGTGGAAAGGAGAAATAATTAAGTTTCTTAATAACTCTTACAGTTCAAATACCATAATTTTAATTTAAGCCTCACAGACATCTAATGGGATATCGATTATCATCCATACTTAAAAGACAAAGAAGGCAACGTATAAATATTAAGGAAAATACATACAGCATCTAACTCAGTTTGACTTGCTTATAATGCATTTCCTTTTCTTTTTTCTTTTAAAATTTGTATTTAATTTATAAAGAAAAAGGATACATATTTATAGTATACAAGATGATATTTCAATATACGTATACTTTAGAAAATTAATGAGAATTAATGGGCTTGGCAATTCTCTTTCCTTTTACATTTCTGGAAGCCACTTCTCTTTTTCTCTACTAAAGTTAACTGTATCTCTATTGTCATAAAAAGCAGAAGACACCATCTGTGCTTTGTTTCAAGTTATTTTCTGAACAATGACATGGAATATAACCACTGCTGCTACCATAATAGTAGTTTCTTCTTCCTCAAGTGTCAAGGTCTTTTGCACAACCTCAGGAAATCTATCAGAGAATATCATTGTCATTTTCTGTCAGAATGTAGGATGAGAAATAGTTTCGTCAATTATTTCTATCAAATATTTTGTGTGGAATTTATTTTGTCCTCAGAAGATCTTTTGATAGGGGTATAAAAAATAGAGTGGAATTATTTAGAAATAATGACCTATTTTCAGAGTGTCAGTCCATTGATTAGCTATTTAATAGCCAGCACATGTGTGTTTTTCTAGGCCCAAATTCGGCTGAGCTGTTTGCAGAATGCACGTCTGTATCTACTTATATTTGGTTTTTCAGTCTCCTAAGTGAGCTTATTCATCTCCTAGGCTTCAGCAGCTTGTTTTGCATTTATGTAGGACTTAAAATTCTGCACTTCCAGTTAAGATTTCCACTTATGCTGTGCTCTCCTCTGTTAAAATACACAGAGTATTGCATCCAGAAAACAGAAGGAACATATATTTAAAAATTTCACTATCAGAGATTAAAGATTTTCTGCACAGTTCTAAAATAATAGGAGGCCACGGACAAGCCATCCATACATATGTAGTATTCCTATATGCACATATGTTTTACAGATTATCTCATAGAAAGCAATAGGAACCTAGGCATAGTGGTGCACATCTGTAATCCTAGCATTTTGGGAGGCTAAGGGAGGATAAGTTCAAGTCTAGTCGGGGAAATTTAGTGAGACTCTGAAAAAAAGAGAAATGAGGATGTAGCTCAGTGTGAACACCCTGTGTTCAATCTCCAGGAATGAAAAAAATTAATAATAAAAGATTATGAGGTTATATTTAGGGTGCACTACACTTTTCATAGTGTCTTCTAAAGAGTTTTAATAATGCTGTGGTCGATAGTTTTAATAATGCTAGAAATATAAACAAATCCTTTTGTATAATCAAAACTGAAACCTTTAAAAAACCCATTTTTAATAATCACTATTTCAAAACACTGTTGTTTTAATTTCAAGTTTATATTGAAACATTGAAATATATGTTATTGGAAATATTTGTATTTCTTTTACTTTTATTGGATATAAATTGAATATTAAAAGAAGTTAAGTGTATGCATGTCTGTGTCTTGGTACTGTCATAAGTACTGCTGGGAAACACTCACAAATACATGCACACATACATCATAATGCCAGCATAAGAGCCATTAATTACTATAGTCAACCCTTGGTATGTGCAGGTTGCACTCTTCAGATTGAAGTGCTAGTAAAAATAATTGTACCTGTAATAAACATATACAAGAGTTTTTCTTGTCATTATTCTTTAAACAATACAGCTATGTATAGTGTTTGCATTGTATTAGGAGTCATAACTAGTCTAGAGATGATTTAAAAGTGTGTGGAGGGAGACTGTCCATAGGCTATATTCAATTACTACACAGTTGTTTGTAAAGGACTTAAGCATCTGTAGATTTTGGTACCTATAGAAGGTTCTGGAACCAATATCACACCCATACTGAAGGACAGCTTCATGTGTGTACGTGTGAAGGGCCATAGGATATGAGCACAGGCTGGGCAATGAAATAAATTTAATTTCCCTGAATGGAAGAGTAGTCTTTCCTTAGACTTGGATCATTTTTTTTGGCACTTACCAAAGGCATTATGTTATGCAGCTACTTTATTTCTTCATCCATTACATATTTTTTCATTACATATTTATTGTTCACTTTCAATACTATTATTTATGCTTTCTCTCTTCAACAAGTGATTAGATAAATGTACATTATTAAATAATTTGAGATGCACACATATTTTCAAGTAATAATTTGGAAAGCAATATTATTTTGAAATGGGAAGGATGGGAAAGTAACAATGTACCTAAAAGAAAATCTCAAGCTGAAGATGAGAAAAAAAATATTTTTCAGTAAATAAGATAGAAACCAATAAGGCTAAAAGAATAAAAACTGCTTATGCCCACATTTCAATTGAGTGCTGGTTCATACAACATAATATTCTGTTGTATGAATATGAGGTTCTAAACTGGATATTAGGTCTAGATCTTCTATCATAATGCACCGTGACATGGGCAAAATCATTAAACCTCTCTTAACCTTCTCCTCAAATTAGATAGATTGTGTTCACACTAGATAAGTGATATTCAAACTATCTTCTATCGAACTTCTCTACTATCTTCTAATGGCTAAGAACACAGGCATGGAGACAAAGGACTTAGATTTCAATTTCCTTCTTCCAATCTGCCAGCTGTATGAGTTTCTCATCTTTAAATAAAGATTGTATTAATACTTTCCTCAGGCAGTTCTCGAAAAGAATCAATTTATTTAGATTTGTTAGGTCCTTGGGGTAGTGTCTAGCATTTGATAATGGTAGTACTACTTACTGCTAAGTTAACAACTTCAAACTGTACTCAATGGAGCCAAATTCCTTCTTAGCATTCCTCAGGTCTTCATTGGGTGAGCAACCAAGGCAAAACTGAGTGCTTTTTAGAACCTGACTATGAGATTGAGGAAGACAGCAGAGTGGTAAGTGGCAGCAGATCAGCCTCTCCAAGATTCAAAATGTAGACACAGGAAAGTAAAAACAACTTGGAGAGGAAGGAGAAGCGGGGGAGGGAGAGAGGGAAAGGGAGAGGGAGAGAAAGAATAAGAAGAAGGAGAAGCAGGGGCAGGAGGAGGACAATAAGGATATTATCCACGGGAAACAGGAAAGAACTGACAGGAACATTAAAAGCCACAGAGAATTTGAAGAGGCGGACCACAATGCAGAGAAGAGAATGAAGCAATCTGGACTTTCTACCCACCTGAATTTGCTGAAGTAAGGTGAACTTTGGGGGCTCCAGGAGCTCCAGGGAGAAAGGGCAAAGTGGACTGGGCCAGTGGTGGGCCGGGTTCGTGATTGTTGTGATTTGCAGGAGCAATATGGGGTTTCAGTCCCATGGAAGTCCTTCCACAGCAAGCAACTGGAGAGTCCAGTGCAGATGCCAGCCATATACCTGAACAGAGGGTGAGATCGGGCACCATTCCGGGAAATGGTTGAGTGTTTGAACCTGGGACTCAGAACAACTGCAGGATGGACTCACTTCAGTGTTGCCAGTGCTCCCTCTCAAAGTGACTGGGTGAGAGACAGCCATGGGAGACAGCTGCAGACAGCAGGTGGGCTGGCAACAGACCCCTCTGAAGGGTTTGAACTAAGGTCACGGAGGACAGTGGCCCCGCCCTGCCAAGGCCGGAAGCCAGGCACAGCTTCAGTTGGAAAGTCTTGACACTGAGTATTCAAATCCTCACCCTGCTGCCTGAAAAACATTTGGGCTCTGAATGCCTTTCCTATCTCCCTGTGTAAGTGAGAACACATTTTGATTTGGACATTGCCACAGACCTGAAGGCTAGGAGGAGAAAACTGAGAATTGCTAGACTCCAAACTTGCACATCCTGGAAGGAAACCACTCATTCAAAAACAGAAATTTTTTGACTCTTGCTTTTCCTTTGCCCTTTCTTCTTCACTGGTTTACTGGGGTGTGGGGAATTTTCCTTTGTCTTTGTCTCTTTTATTAAATTCTTTTTTTAAATTTTATTTCTTACTTCTTGTTTGCCTTCTTTTTCCTTTCTTTTCTCTTTTCAATTTTTTTCTTATTTTCACTCTCCATATCATTTGTTGTTCTCCCTTTTCTCGTTCAGCTTCCATTTCTCATTTTTTTTGGTGTTACCTTTACCTAATTCTACAAATATCCTTCTACTCCCCAATAGGATCCTTTGTCTCACTTCTCTTTCCTCCTTCTCATCTCTTATAGTTCAAATTTTCAAAATTTTCTTGTTACATTCTTCTGTTCCCAGTCCCCTATATTTTTAATAGTATAATCATTAAGCTTTATTAATTTTTTTGTTGTTGTTTTTTGAGACAGGGTCTTGCTGTATAGTTCAGGCTGGCCTTGAACTAAGTAGTCCAGGTGGTCTCGAACTCACAGGGATTCTCCTGCCTCAGCCTCCTGAGTGCTGGGATTACAGGTGTGCACCACCACTTCTGGCTAAGCCTTATTAATCTTTAGATGGTTAACTCTATGAAATTAATTTTGAATTTTTTTCTGCCATTAGTGGAGATATACTTGTCACATTTAGTACATGTTAACTATATGTCAATATCTGAGTTGTCTTAGTGTTCATACTATAACTGGGGACTTTTTCCTATGGTTAACGGTGGTACATTATTTGTTCTTATGGAATATTAATTTAATATAATTTGTCTTGGACAATACTACTGCAGCGGATTTGCTTAATATTGCAAGAGTCACATAATTGTTGCTGTGAATGAGTTATATCTGTATGCCAACAACCAGATTACCATTGTGACATTAACAATACTGGGGTCCATTTTCAGAGAACTGGGTGATAGGCCAATTGCACAGCAATTTTCCCTCCCAAATTTATAGAAATGGTCGGATCTTGGGGCAGAGGCAAAGGACTATGGTTAGCCACACCCAAAGTACGTCACTGGAAAGCAAAATAACTAAAGAAATCTCCATACTAGCAACACAGACTTTCACTATAAGCACCCACAAACCTCAACACATAACAAAACAAACAGCTCTTAAAAGTTTGCAGATGACACAATTCTCTACATAGAAGACTCAAAGAATTCCACTGGAAGACTCCTAGAATTAATAACCAAATTCAGTAGCATAGCAGAATACAAAGTCAGCACTACAAACATGTACCAATAAAAAAATCAAATGCTTAAAAAAATGAACGTGTCTATTGTGAATAGTGCTTTCATGAACCTGAGAATGCAGGTAATTTTTCATTATACCGATTTCATTGCCTTTGGCTATATACTCAGGAGTAGAATTGTTGGTACGTAGATTAGTTTTATTTTTCCATTTTTGAGGAAACTTCATTTTGTTTTCTATAACTACTGGACTAATTTGCATGGTCACAAACACTGCAAGGATTCGTTTTTCTCCACATCCTCACTAAAACTTTATCTTTTTGTCTTTTTCATTGTAGCCATTCTAATAGGAATGAAGTCATATCTCACTGTGGCTTCAATTTGCACTTCCCTGATGATTAACTGTGTTGAGCATTCTTTTTTCATAGAGGAGGTGTGATCTAAATACATAGGTGGTGAATGTTAAATTTTTTAAAATTTACAGTAAGACACATTGCAATTAATCCCCCTCAAAACACTCGGCTTCACCATCAGCACACTTATCCCATTGCTCCTGCCAGTTTCTGAAGCAGTTCTGGAAATTCTCTTTCCTGTTTTTACAAGGTGTGATAAAAATAGGATGATACTGAGTGCTGGCCAATGAAAAGTCAGGCTGGTAAAACCATTGTGACGTGTCCTCGTTCACCTTATTCACTGGGTCTGGCACCATACAACTTCTGGCTCTTCTTCAAAGTCAAAATGACCATGAACGGTAAATGTTTTTAATTGATTCAGGTCATTGAAGCAGTCAAGACAGGACAACTAAAGACATTCACAAGAAAGAACTTCTAGAACTTGCCTCAGAAAGTAGCAAGAATGATGGGAAAGTGTGTTTGGAGTGAGGAGGAAAACACTGAGGGACATTAATGCCAGTATGTCCTATTGTAATAATTTTTTCTAAGCGAAACATTCACTGTATTTTGTTATTATTGTTTTGAAATTGTCTATCCAGGTCTTTTGGCCTCTTTCAAATCAGGATTTTTTGTGCTATTTAGTTGCTTGAGTCCCTCATGTATATTGGATATTAACCACCTATCGAATGCATGGCTTATAAATCTTTTCTCCCAATTTGTAGGTTTTCTCTTCATTGTATTGTTTGCTCATCTCTGCAGAAACATTTTATTTGTCTATTTTTTTTTTGCAATACTGAAGAGTGAACCCAGGGCCTTTGCACTAATTTATATCCCTGCCCCTTATTTTTATTTTGAAGCAGGTTCTTATTAAGTTGCCCAGGCTGGGCCCAAACTTGCAATCCTCCTGTCTCAGCCTCCCACAATGTATGCCCATTATGCCCTCCATAGAAGCTTTTTATTTTGATGTAGTCCCCTCACCTTTTTTTTCTCATGCTTACTTCTTTTTTGCCTGAGCTTTGTGGTTCATGTACAAAAAGTCTTTGCTCTGACCAATATAGTAGTGGTTTTACATTTTCAGATCTCATGTTCAAGTCTTTAATCTATTTTGAGTCAATTTTCACATATGGTATGAGTTAAGGTTCTAAGATTCTAACATCATTCTAAGGTTCTAAGGTTCTAAGATTCTAACATTCTAAGGTTCTAAGATTCTAATATCATTGCATGTGGCTATATGAGTTTCATAGTATCATTTATTGAATATACTCTTCCTTCCTCATTATGTATTCTAGGTACCTTCGTAAAAAAATTAATTGACTAAAAGTATGTGTGTGTGTGTATTTCTGTGCTTGTGCTCCTATTCTATTGATTGGTTTTTATGCCAAAAGGATGCTGCTTGATTACTATAGCTTTGTAACATATTTTGAAATTAAAGAGTATCATATGCCACGAGCATCATTCTTTTTTGCTCAAGATTGGTTTGACTGTTTGGAGTCCTTGCAGTTCCATATGAATTTCAGGATTGCTTGGCCTGTTTGTGTGAAAAACATAATTGGAGTTGATATAATTTGACAGAAACCAGTTTTGAATCTGATTTTATTTTTTTGTGGGGGGTTTGTACAAGTGTTTAAACAATCTTATTTCTTCCAGTGCATTAACATGAAATATCTTTCCTGCGTTTGTGTCCTCAATTTCTTTTATTAATGTTTGAGAGTTTTTAGCATACTGTGTAGATCTTTCACTTTCTTGGTTAAAATTACTCCTATATTTTTAATTTTCTCTCTTTTTTCTTGTTATTTTTTTATTAGTACATGTTTGCAGTATATAGTGATTACATTTATTGTGGAGCATTTGTACACGTACATAAGACATCTTAATATTTCGTCCCTTTCCTCTCCCATCTCTCCCCGTTCCCCCCAATTCTTATTCCCCTTTCCATTCGCAAAAGCTCTATTTCCATCTTCAATTCCCTCTTTCTTTTATCCCATTTAGGTTCCTTGCCTCCCCCTCCCTCCACCACTTGTTCCCATTTTCGTTTGAAAATGATCTCCCTACTTTCTATTATCTATCTTTTATTTTTATTCTTTTTTGATGTTATTATAAATGGGATCGTGTTCTTCATTTCTGTTTTAGATAGTTTGACATTAGTGTATGCAAATTCTACTGATTTTCTGTTTATTTGGTGTCCTGCATCTATTTTGGGTTGTTCATTAATTTTAACAGATTTGGTGAAGTCTTTTTGCAGTTTTCTATATATAAGATCATGAAATTAGAAAACAGAGACAGTTTCTCTTCTCCCTCTCTAATTTGATTCCTTTTCTTTCTCTCCTTGCCTTATTGGTATGGATAGGGCTTCTATTACTAAGTCAAATTCCTTGTCTTGGAAATTTATACTTCTGTGTTCATTGCAGCAATATTCACAAAAGACAAGCTATGCAATCAACCTGAGCATGCATCAGCAGATGAATGAACAAGGAGATGTAGCATAATATGCAATGGGATATGATTAAACCTTTAAAAGGAAGGAAATTCCATCATTTGTGACAATGTGGGTGAACATACAGGACATTATGCTAAGTGAAACACGCCAGGCAGAGAAAGACAAATACTTTTATGTGGAGTATTTAAAAAACTAAAGCAGCAGCTGGGGATTTAGCTCAGAGGTTATAGTGCTTGCTTTGCAAGCACAAGGCCCTGAGTTCTATCCTTGGCACCAAAAAAACCAACCAACCAAACAAACAAACAAAAAACAAAAAAACCAAAACTAAAGCCATAGAAGAACAAAATAGAATGGTGGCTATTAGGAGTTGGGGTGGGCACTGGGACGAATGCAGAGTAGCTGGTTTAAGGGTCCAAAGTTTCAGTTTGAGAGAAGGAATGTTTTTGAGATTGTACAAAAAATGATAAAAATATGAGATGATGAATATATTAACTATATTAAATCATTTCACAATGTGTACATATAGTAACATCACATTGGATGTTAAATATATACAGGTATTATTTTTCAATTAAAATTTTATGAAAACTGAAAAAAATGACTGTACAAAATTAGTTTTCAAATAAAACTATATGATTGTATAAACATAAAATATAATCTAAAAGCCTGTGAGTTTTAGTGGTTCTCACATTTTGCATACGAAGGCCATGCTCAGTGGCCTAAATTTTAAAAGGGCATCTTTTTGCTGAGATTATTATTATTATTATTATTATTTACATTTTTATTTTTTTATTTTTTGATGCTGGGAATCGAACTCGGGTCCTTGTGCTTGCAAGGCAAGCACTTTAACCACTGAGCTAAATCCCCAGCCCCTTGCTGAGATTATTTGAATCTTAGCATACATTTGGTAAAACAATACAATGATTTTCATAAATACTTTTCACGGATTTGCATGTACTGGGTAATGGGCAGTAATTTATTATCTTTCTCTTCAGACAAACTATTGATTGGAAAAACTAGAAGGATTCTGGAGGCGTTATGACAAATTCTCTTAGATGAGAGAGAGACTTCTTGTAGGGAAAGATCTTAGATCCCAAATGCAAGGCAGTTTCTATAACTACCAATCCCAATCTCTATACAAGGAAGACAGCAAATATCATTTTGCCAACTACTAGAAACACTGGGTCATATACTTGTGCCCCGCTGCCATTCAAATCCATCACATACTGGTTACCTATTTGTTTGAATCTAGTCAGACAGAACAGACATAAGATGGAAAACAAAACAGTTTATTACTTATAGATAGGCAACAATGGACAGAAGAAGTCTTGCATCCATTCTGAGCTGCTGTCACACATCTGAAGAAAGCTTCTGGGCTCCCCGTATTGCACCACAGCTGAGGGACCCCGAACTGCATCTCGTCCTGGATTATACACCTCAGGGCCCATATGACACACTGGGTAAAGGACTGAAGGACATTTTGCTTCTAGAGGAGAGGAACAAAATCCTGGCTGTCACAGTCCGTACTTCTGTAACACGGGTGATGTGTTCCCTACATGGTACAAAAATAAGCCCTGGACTGTTTCAAGAAATTCTTTCGGACCTCAAGATATTGCACCCCCAGTGCAATATACAGTTACTCTCAAGAACTATAACCCAGAAATGCGAAGAACTGATTTGATCCAAGTCCAAGTGGGGAACAGTCCTACACCGCATCCTTCTTTTCCATAGAATTCAAAATAATAAAAAAGTTTACTAAAACTCACTAGAGTACAGCTCCCCCTAATCAAAGTAAAACCTCCTTAAAGTAAAACATGCACAAGTCTATATATTAATTTAATAACAGCTGTGCAAATGAAAAATACTAAAATCTCATCACTTTAAAACAATAAAAGTATTCCCTGTTCACATAATGCAGGGTGTATATCTGACCAGATGTTATCTTGCACCTGGTAATACAGGATTCAAGCTCTTTCAAATCACATAGCTTCCATGCTTTTAAAATGTAAATTTCAAGTTCATTTTAAATATCAACATCCAGGCAACAGAAAGGGAAAAAGAAAAGGTGTGGTAGCACATAGAACAAGTGGCACCTATCATTTCTTCTGATACTACACTGGCCAGCAGCCAGTCATATGGTCAAACCTATATTCATGGGAAAATAGGAAATCATATTATGCACTCAAGAAGAAAGGAAATGGGTTTAGTAAATAGTCAATTTGTGTGTAAAAGGATATAAGTTTTATTTTGTATGGCATTAACCTCACAGATTTTGATGGTAGTACAAGGGGATTGGGAAATATGTTCTACTCTAATACCAGAAATTGCCCCTTCTCAGTTCACCTGTGGGAGAGGATTTCACTTGGGTGAAAGAGTTGTGTGGATTCATTTAAAGACCTGGAACTTTGGCTTTTTGGGTCAATTTTGGTGTGGGACATCCCATAATTGAACACAATTTCAGTGAGTCTGGACTTGCCAAACCCGGCAGGCCTTGACGGTTACTGCCCAGTCAGTGATGACAGGGAATTCGGCCTTAAAGCAATGAACCTCTTTGGCTCGCCCAAGTGTTTTCTGAAATGCCAATTCTCACTCTGGGCAACCAATTGCCAGCGGTCACCTCAGAGTTGACGGCCAACCGAGTTTCTACCCCACTAATGAATGAGAGTTAGCAATATTAACCATTTGATATAAAGCAAACTCTCTGGACACTCTTTGACTTTATTACGGTGCTTCGATGGAAGAGGAAGACAGACTGACATTAATGAGCTGGATATTGTGAGAAGTGAAAATTGAAATGATGGCGTACTTCTATTTTTTCCCTACTAGGAGGGAAGTGAAGCACATCAATATAATTGTTTTATTAATCACAAAGCAATACTCAATACATAAACACTATCACTATATTTATCTGTGTAGATAGAATTTATCAGTATGATGAAACAGCAAATCCAAATATAATATCATATATTAATTGGACTAATTCCAAAGCACTCATGAATTTCTTGGGATCAGAATGAAGGTGGTTGTTGTGCTGAAATCAAATTATGTCCTGGTTCCTATGTGTAAGAATTTCTCTCAAGACAGAAAAGTCTAGAGATTTTCTGTACTGAAAACAGGTGAGAAAACAGGAATAAAATAGTGATTCAAATGGGCCTTCTGATACTCACATATGAAAGTACAACTCAACTCACATATGTAGTTCAGGTCAAATTTCAGGAGTGTAGGTCAGCTCTAATAAGACCGATTTAAGCAACTTTAAGTAATTTACTGGGGCCTCTTTGACATAGTGGATTCCAAGGAGAAAGTGGAAATTCTTTAGGTTCTTCCTGAGGACTAGATATCTCCATAACTCAGTTATTTTACCCTTATACATTTCAGAGTCAACTACTTTTCCGGCTTGGGAGCTGGTCTAAATTCAATAAAATCTTTAGATGTACGGATAATCCAAAAATTCTCCGGTGGTCTAAGCATAATAAAGCATACGTGTTGCATGGGCTATCTCTCAGGGAATTTTGAGAAAGAAAAGGAAGATATTATTACATAAGACCAAAAAACCCAAAACCAAACCAAACGAAAACAAAACAAAAACCAAGTGTATTCTGTGCGCAAACAAGTCCCTAAAAAATCTCCTTGTGTGAGGTGGAGTTCCTCAAAGTGTCATGAGGAATTAGTGAAGAGATTCCAGAAAATGCATATTCTTGGTTCCTAACCTATACTAATTACTTTAGAACCTCCAGAAACAACAGCCACAAATAGATACTTTAAGAAGCGTCCTAGCTTGGTGTGGTGGCACACGCCTGCAATCCCAACACTCAAGTGGCTGAGGCAGGAAGATTGCCACAAGTTCAAAGGCCAGCCTCGGCTACATTAAGGACAACCTGAACCACATAGTGAGACACTGTCTCAAAACAAAACACAGAAACCTCCCAACTCTCGACGCACATATTTGTATGAAGGCTAAAATTTTCCCAGTTGTACAGAACAAAACTGACAGGAACACTGTTAAAATAAGCCTGCCTCACCTGGTTGAAAGGCAAAGTAGTATTTGCAAATGAGTTTTAACCAGCATAATAGACACCTGTTTGTACTAATTGAAAAATTTTCTCCTTTCATTACTTTTCTTATTTCAATCTTAAATTATATATGATGGACTGTTACATTCACTGCTAGAGAGCTAGAATAAGTATTTCTTGTATCTTTTGCATTTTTCATATTTTAAAATTTTTCTTATGAATGTGTAGAAGTTTAGCATGAGGTGACATTAATGTATCCTCTTGATTTTTCAAAAAGTGTTTGGCTAATATTGTACTCTTAGACTTCATTAATCATAATGATGAAACGTTCACATTTAAACACCTTTCAGATATAAGGCATTTTCCTTATGTTCTGAATTGAAAAATAATACTTCTTTTAAAAAATAAAACCACAGTTTATTGAAAAAAGTCCATCTACACCTATCTGTTTAATCACGGGACATGAATTCACTTTCAGTACACAGCCCGGAAGTTTAAGGAGCTGAGTACATTTACAGTCACTGCTTGGTTCGGGGCCCACAGCAGGCCTTTGTTCTAAGGGAGATAGAAGGATGATTACTTTATGGGTGTGACAATGAAAAATCTAAATCTATATCATTCTTTTGACATTTGTTCAATGCCTCATTTAATTTAAGCTAGAAAATCAATCATTCTCCCTCAAATCAAATCTCAGCAGGTCTTTGGGTAAGAATGGAATCACTAGACCACCCAGTCTCCTTTATAGACTTCTGAGTATATTTGTTATCTCTGGCTGCAGATATTTCCTTCACAGAAGGAAGTCTGTTTCAAACTTGATGATCATCTTCCCTGAGTAAAAACTAGCAGTACTATGAAAATTCAACATGAATTCATGCTGCCAATTCAGGAAAGCATAGCAATCATCATTGTTCTTGAAAGCAACCAATTGAATTCAAAGTTCTTAGTGTTTATTAAATGTTAGACATGCTACCAGACGTTAGTGATACAAAGATGGGAATATTTTAAAGAACCGATTGTCATTACAATATAAAAAATGCAGTTGAGGTACATAGAGATTATATATGTGCTCAGTTAAAGAGTTTTGAGGAGAATAATTTAATTTCAGAGAAAAGAGAAAATAGTTCTTACTGAGGTCATTCACATGTTTGGGTTTTAAAGGATGAATAGGAGTTTCCATAAGTGAATGAAAAGGGAATGGAAATTCTCAATAGTGAGAAAAGCAAGTGCTAACAGTTGTAAGACAAGAAAAATATGTTTTAATTTAATTTAATCTAATTTAATTTAATCTCTTCATAAAATATGAAGAGATTAGCTAAATTGGCACACCAAAGCCAGAAAATAGAGACCTGGTATGTTTATGTTTTTTACTCAGGTCAATGCAAAGTCATTAATGCCTTTTGGTAGGGCATGGATGACCCAATTTACAAATTAGGAGTAACAAATTTGGTAGGGGTAATGAGAGTTAATATGAAGGGAAAAGTTTGGGGTGTAGGAGGTAGAAATAGATTGATGGTAGCTACAAAAAGCCTAGGTAATTATTACAAGAATTTGAGTTAGGGCAAGAAAACTTGACCAAAAATGTGATATAAGAGATACCTAGGAAGCAGAATTGCCTAACCCTAGAGATATATTAGACAGAGGGAGAAGTACCTAATTTATTGCATAGAGGAAGATGTGGGCACAGGAGAGATATGAGCAGAAGCAGGGGATCATGATTACTTCTATAATTTTCTTTTCTTACAGAATAGAGGCGCTAACAAAAATTAATTCCAAAGTCATATACTTCAGGTTAAAGGGGACCAGAGAGCTCATAATTAAAATAATAGGCAAGTTACCTGAGAAACAGAGGTTATTCTGGACTGTTTTGTCCCTCTTGAAATTTCAACTGTTAAGAGCAAGTCGTCCCAGAAACCAATTTATTGACTTTAATTGCTCAAATAGGAGCCGCTAGTGTAGCTATGCTGTACATTTATTCATCTCACCACTTGGCTTTCTGTCTGAAGATATCAGTGTAGATCCAGTGGATTTTACTCTGGTCAGTGATCTTGTGTTGGTCTTTCTTTAATCGCCTGTCTGGGTGATATATGGTCTTCTAAAAAATCTTCTCCCCATTTTAGAGATGGAACGTGCATCAGAAATTTTGACTATCATTGTAAACTCAAAAAACAACACACGTTCATGAGGTTGTAGAGAAAAAGAACTCTTCCACCTTTTTGGTGGGAATATAAAGTAGTGCAACCACTACCAAAATTAGTGTGGTGGTTCCTCTGAAAATTAAAAATAGAGATATCATTTGACCCAGCTATCCCTCTTCTGAGTAGCTTCCTGAAAGAGTTAAAGACATCATGTACATGTATGTCCATGTTTGTAGCACCACAATTGATACTAGCTAAACCTTGGAAGCAGCCTGCATGCCCATCAATAGATGAATAGATACAGATAATATGGTATGTATACACAAAGGAGTACTTCTCAGCCATAAAGAAGGATAATTTTGAGTCACTCATTAAAAATGATGCACCTTGAGATCATAATGCTAAGTGAAATGAATCAGACACAAAGGTTAAATATCATATTGTTTCTCTTATATGAGAAACCCAAAGAATAAATAATTTAGGAGCAAAGTAAAAGACAGATGATAGGAAACAGAGTGATACACCTTGTGGAGCTAGGAAGGGGATCTGGAGATGGCAGCTGAAGGGAAGGTATGAGGAGAAGGGGAAGTAAAAAAGGATCAAGATGCAATGTGGACATGTATCAATTTTCCATAGTGAAAGTGTTTATTATGTATTGCAAATATATACTAATAAAAAGGGAAGAAACAAAATAGGAAGTCTGGAGATGGACTAAAGTATTGCCAAAAGTTGAGTTGAAGGGAACAAAGTTGAAGATGAGAGCTTGTTCACTTTTCACTATAATTAGGCACTTACAAAATTTGGTCCAGCCATTGTTTAGGATTTGGTAAAATAATGTGGCATGTGTAAGCAAAATTTGTTTTTTCCATTATAACTAGTTACAATGATTGAGTTTTGGAATCAAGAGTTCCTTTTTTACTGACTCAGTCTGAGCAATCTCCTTAACAGAAGGCGGTATTACAACAAATTAAAACAAGTAAGATATCTCATTCCCCCTGCAGATGGCAAAAGGAGTCCTGTGGCTTTAGAACTATACAAAATTGCTAAGGAATATGCTCCAGTTGTCTATTGTATTGTAACAAAGTACTACAAAACTCACTGGTCTATACAACAAATAGTATGTTTTTTATAGGGAGGACCTTTGGGGTCAATAATTAAGGTAAACATACTAGGAAAAGCTCATCTTTTTTCCAGTGACTGGGCCTCCATCTGTAATGGTTTCAGTGTCTGGAGATAGAATTGATGACTTGGTTTGAGTATATATCTGAGGGGTTTGTTTTAAAGTTTTTCTTTATATTGCAGTTATTGAGGCCAGAATACAGAAGGTGGTATTTTCACTGATATATTTGCTCCCCAGCTAGGATAATTGGAAAAACTGGTGTTGGTATTCTTTCTCTGTTTTCCTCACCTTTCTCTCTCTGAAACTTCTTTATGTAGTTTGGATTTCCCCATAATTCTAGATAGTTGCAGTTGGAATTCTTACAGTGTGACCAACTTCACCCAGAGTGAGCATTTTGTCGCGTACAACTGGCATCTGTGAAATTTCCTCTGGCTTAGCCGCAGAATTTGAAGAACACCTTATTCTCTTGCATTTTCTCGATGAAATAACTAGGTTGTCCCAGATTAAAAAAAAGAGGGGATTTCACTCTTTCCATGAAAAGAGTAGCAATAATTTTATGGTTATAATTAGCATATGTAACACATGATGAAGAAACCTTATTAAAGTGACTTTTCAACTGATGCAGAAAATAATCTTTGTACATTCTCAGGTCAATACGAAGGACATAGTATTTCAAGCTGTTTGCATTCAGCTTGATTTCAAGATAATGAATTAAAGACCATTTAATGATAGTTTTCTCATATCAGAGACCAATAACAATATTAATGGCCTTTAACTGAGCAACTGTAATTGGCAGACATTCTGATTGTGCTTTACAAATACGACTTCATGTCCTATGCAAGGTAGGTATTACTACTCTTACGTTGTGTCTTGGTTACTTTTCTCACTGGTGAGACAAAATACCCGATACTCACAAGTACAAGGAGGAAAGGTTTAATTTCAGCTCACAGATTGCAGATGTTTCACAGAGTCAGAGTTGGCTGGCTCCAAGGCAGGGTGGGGTGGCTGAGGAGCAACACAGAAGACAAACAGTTCATGGCAGGGCAAGCAGGAAGCAGCAAGCTTTCCTTTCCCTTTTATCCCATCTAGGCTACAAGCCTTTAGTGGTGCCACCCACACGTAGGCTGGGCCTTCCTATTATCCACATCCAGAACTATGCTAAACCAATCCGTGGACTGATTTAGTGATCACACGCTCTTCATCCATATCCATACACCCTTATTCTGCATTCATACACCCTTGATCCAGCCACCTCTGAAAAGTCCCACCTATGAGCGCATGAGGCTGTGGGGGGACATCAAGATACAAGCCATAACACGCTACAAATGAAAGTATTGCAGTCAGGGCAAAGCAAGTCATTTTTTCAGCGTTTCAGTGATAGATAATATGTTTCAGTTCGAACAAGGTCACGGGATAGATACAGCTATTTGCTTTCATTCTAAACATGACACTCACATTAGTTGTCATCCTAATCTTTTCACTTACATGAGCTTAATACCTAGGAATTATTTCAGCCTCCTTATGCTTATATCACAGAAATAAAAATGTATTTATTTTGCCCCACTCTTCTGATTTCCCATCTACCAGACTCCCATCTACGATCTACCAGGCTCCGCTACACTTTAGCTGCTTGATGGCTTTTCTTTTACTGCTAACCGTGGAAGCTTGGTTTCAGGCTTTTTCCAATTTTGAACCATCTTACACTGTTCTGTGAGCCATATGTGGTCCTGCTGTGTCGTTCGTGAGCACCTTCTTCAATATCTGAAAATAGCTCATTATTTATAAGGTTCTTGTTTTTCAGTACTTAAGTGAAATAAATAAAAGTAGATATTACAGGTATAAATTTGCTTGTCACCTATACATAAATAAACATACACTGATTTAAAACCTAATTTTATGTCTCTAATGATATTAGATTTTTATTTCTTAAAATAAGTTAACAAAAGAATACAAAAACAAGTGGGCAATGCAAAGGCTCATAATGTATTAGTATAACCTAATCAAGCAGGACTTTAGATACATAGTCACGGGAAGTACCATTTGTATAAACAATAAAAAAATGAGACTTATAGATGTGTTTAGTTGACAGCCTGTAAAAATAAAAGAGCTGGCCTTGAAACATGCTTTCATGCTATCTTTTGTCTTCTTTAAACCTAGAAAAAAAGAGGAAGACAGAAGACATTGAGCTGAAGGGATGGTAGCAGCGATGGCCAACATTTTAGAGACACGTACCCAAACTACATCCCCAAACCCACTTATTTATTGCAAAGTGCCAACATTGCAATTAAACCTGAATACTGAGGTTTTAGTTTAGAAAAGAAAACCTCATACATTGATATCTTTTGTCTTAAAAACAAATAACATGCACGCTATGGGTTCACCACCACTGGTATACTGTTATTTATTGTTTGTTCATGTTAAGACCTAGGACTTTTCACATTCATACTGTAGAAAGGTTATTGATTTTGTTAAGCAACTTACAGTCAGAGGGAGCAAGGCTACTTCTTTCAGCTAAAGGAAGAATGGGATTTCACTGACATGTGTGAAATATCTGGTGTGGATAATCACTCGCCTCAGACCTCTTTGATGTGGGCTCTCCTTTTAACAGTGGTACTAGTTAGATATGATGATAGGACTTTAGGGATAGCCAATGAATGTCGACAATCTGGGTTGTGAATCCAAAGAAAAGCACCAAATTTTAAAATCAAATTACAAAAATATTCTTAAATTTCAAGTATTTGAAATTTAATTCAAATTTAATTTGAAGTTTTATACTATAATTGTGTTGCTTCTCCTGATTACATCTTAGTACCTAGACCCCTGAAAAAGTTTAGTGGGCTTCAGGTTGACCAAAGCGAAATAATCTTCTGATTGAAAATTGGCATGTGCATTGGGCAAATCGTTGAAATCCACGATGATGGAATTTCCTGGGGCTTAATAAATATTCATAATAAATACAAGATCTTGTCCCTCCATTAGAATGTAACTTGTCTTCAAATAACTTTGACAATTTATTGCACATAGAGTAATATAAAATGTCTAAATCCTTCCTAACATCCCTCTAACTTTCCCAACATTACTAGATTTTCATCTTTCAACTCTTGGCTTAAATGCCCTCCACAGTGAAGCCCCCCTGGCCACCTTAGGCAAAATAAAATGTCATTTGTTATGTTCCATCAGAGACCTTTATTTCCTTCTCTAACAAAATATACACACTAAAATGGCCCAACAGATTTTTCTGATTATTCAGTTCCTGAAATGCGGTAGATAGTAAATCAACATATATTAGATAGATAAAGAAATGAAGAAAAGAAGAAAAGAAAGAAAGAAGGAAGTAAACGAAGGAGAGAAGGAAGGAAGGAAGGAAAGAAGGAAGCAAGCAAAAGGATGTCCTTCCATGGCTTTCTCTACTTACATCCTCCTCATATACCACCACTACTTCTATGCATTTTTTCAGGTCATAGGCTATGTACTTGTCATTGTCCATCTTCTAAATTGTTTCTCTCCTTTTAGACTATTAAAATAGAGAAATTCATGTGCTTGCCTTCTGCTAGATTGTAAATTTTAACAATGCAAGAATCAGACATCTTTATGTGACCCCCCCAATGCCTAATGCTAAGTGTTACACACAATAGGAACTCCAGACATGCTTGATTGATTGAACTATGGTTAAACTATATATTGAAAATTTTATGGGCTTCTCTATTAGACTCTGAGCTCCCCCACTCATAAGGTATGTGACCAGAGGCAAGTTATTAACCTCTCTTACTCTGCTTTTCCTTATTTGTAAAATGGTAAGAATAACTAAATCAATAGATTGTAAAAAAATACTTGATGAAATCTTTGTAAAGCAAATAAACAAGATACTGTATGTAAAGAGGTATCCTGCTTAAGTTGAGGACGCCATTTGTGAAAATCAGACAGCTTGTGTCAAAATATTAACTTGGAAATAGAGGAACACAGATGGGTTTGGGGGTGTAATGCAACTATTCTGTATGATACTATAATAGCCATGGTAAATTAAATTTGCCTCTGTACACTCAATCTGTATATAGTTGACTGCAGTCTAACTTAGTATGTAAACAAACTGTAACCTAAGAGTATATTCTTGTACCAAATAGCTGAGTCCCAGGCAATTCCAACAGCCAAGCTTCAACCAATCACAGCTTGCTAACTGATCGAATTATATCCATACAAACCAAAGGTCAATTGTAACATATCCAGCTATTTCTGTAGGATACTTGCTCTTTCTGCTATAAATACTGTCTTCCCACATTGTTTATGGAACTCTGACTTTCCTGGTTTTGAGTCTCATGACTAATTCATGAATCATTCTTTACTCAAATAAACTCTGCTAAATTTAATTTTTCTATGGCACTGGCAATTGAACTCAGAGCTTTATATATGCTAATCAAACACTTTACCTCTGAACCACAGCCATGGTCCCTAAAGGTTTTCTCCTAACAGTGGATACATTTCATTATAAATCTGACCAATCCCATATTATGTGCAACACCATGATTTGCTTTCAGCCCTAATGTAAATTATGTACTTTAAGTGGACTCTATGTGAATTGTTAATGTAGGTTCAATTGCAATACTTTTATCAAATGAGGGAGGTTCTGTATGTGTAGAGGCAGAAATATGTGGAAAATCTCTGTACCATGTGTACTAGTAACTTTCCCATTTCTGGGATAAAATACCAGACACTTGCAAATTAAAGGAGGAGAGGTTTATTTTGGCTTACAGTTTTATTGGGTTCAATCCATGGTCAGCCGGCTTCACAGCAGAAATAGCATGGTGGAAGGGATCAGTTTTGCTGTAAATCTAAAACAGATCTAAAATATAATCAATTGAAAATATTAACCAGAAAATGATTTCCTACTCTTTTAAAGGCAAAGAGTTGATATGTTTTATATGTGAACCCAATGACCTGAACACATTTCCTGAACTGAAATTAAAGAAACAAAAAGGAGACCAATTATGATTTATATATTTAAAAACATTGCTACTTGATTACTTAACAATGTGGCATTAACAAACATTGCTTGGTTGACAGCAGCATTATCTCTCTTAGCCCCCGTAAAATCAGAGGTGCACATTCCCGTCTACGATATTTTGCAGGCTTTTAAAAACGCCTACAAAATTTCTGAGATTTTGGTTTTGGGGTGTAACTCAGTTGTATGCACATTGTCTAGCAAGTGTGGGGTCTTGGGTTCAATCTCTAGCATCACACAAAGAAATTCTTGGAGTTTTACTACATATTTTTAGAATGTAATTCAAGATTTTCTACAACCATTGTGTTACTTTAAAGTTATATTGAATTTGGAGCTATCAGTGTTTTATTTTTATAAAATCACTGACTGGAAATTATTTGATAAATAATTAGTGTCAACAATATAAAAACTAAAGGACCTTGTAACAAGGAAAGATTAACAAGAGACATTGTGTGAGGTGCGTCTCCATATTGATATTACTAAATACAGTAAGGGGCTTACTGTTAGTTTCTCATTTCCTTCTGTGCCCAATCAAAGTAATTGTAAACAAAAAGATTAAACTTACCTTCTCAAATTCAGTTAAAGCATTCATTTTCATTATTTAAGAATTTAATTCAACTGTGCAGACCATTTCCAGGGCTTATATTAAGAATGGCATGCTCCA
The DNA here is from genome assembly GCA_004026905.1 of Hystrix cristata. Taxonomy (NCBI): domain Eukaryota; kingdom Metazoa; phylum Chordata; class Mammalia; order Rodentia; family Hystricidae; genus Hystrix; species Hystrix cristata. Next base: position 32,353 of record PVJO010014944.1, read on the forward strand.
GCCTACCTACTTCATTTGTATTTCCATATATCCTGAGTGATAGTCTCTTTCAGGGATTTTCCAAGAAATGTGGGGGTTTCCTAGGTAATATTCATCTACATATGAACACCCCAACCATTTGCTTTGTTTCTTTGTAAGTTTATTATTAGAAAAGTTTGGAATAATTTCAGAACATAAAAAAATGAATATAGCAAACTTTATTCCTACAGTAAAACCCCAGAATACTCATAGACTGAAAGATCATCAGAGATTACCTTATTTTGGGGCAGAGGATGAGAGAAAAAGGAGTGAGAAAGTAAATCATGAAACTAATTCAGTTGAGGATGAGTGGGTTAATACTCTACCCTTTGTTTGGAAAAAAATCAATTTCTTATTTGAGAAAGAAATCTTTGAAATGTTGAGCTGTGCTACTGTTGAACCCTGTATTACAAATTGGGTTACATTTGTCATGTACTACATGAATTAACTATTATATGTTTCTGCTATAGTAAAGTTACTGTAGACAGAAAAATATTCTATGAATTTTTATGCAGTTATCATATAGCCTGAAGACAGAGCAGGCAAACACTATTTGTAATTTTTGTGTGAGTCAGCAAAGCTGTCTTTGCCACAAACATCCATTTTGTCTGCCGCAGAGACAATACTTTGATAGATAATTGTGGCTGAAGGAACTGATTGATACCTGGCAGGAGGTTCTCCTAATATTGATTTCATGTAAAACTGCCCAGGAAGAGAAATATAGGTGGAGATGGGACTGGCAGGAACCATCAGAAAATTTGAAAACTCAAATGAAAATCTGGTTGACAGCAGAGAGTCAGCAGAAAATAGTTTTAGCTCTAACATGATCTTCTTAGTTTCAGTGTCTGTCTATCTATATACCACATATCTGTGCAATGCCAATGTACCCTGATGGAATGAAACTGATCTGGAAATCAAGACATGTGGATCAGCTTCCAGCTGAGCTGCTAGTGCTAGTGCTGTGTGGGAGAGTAATAGTTCTGGTAGCAAAGTTCTTTATTCCTTACACTATCTCTAAGGATCTTTTGGGTTCTAAATATCTTTAAAACACTGATTTTTTTTTAAAATCATTGTGGAGATTCTATATGTAGGAATGGAGCTAGCTAGGTTAATGGATGGATAAGCGTGGGTGGAAAGATAGCTAGATAAAACACACACAAAATAAGACATGAATATATATATGAATATATCTGTATATTAGTGCATATAAAGTTATTTGCACACATATGCGTGAATATAAAGTGACATCACAAATTTTTCTGGCGTCAACTTTCCTTTTTCACACAGCTGAAACTTTCTGCTTTGAAAATGACTTTAAAAAACCCATAACCTGTTATTTGTAAAAGCATACTTTTCAACAAAGGCCATAATAAGAATAAAGCTCGCATAAAAAACAGAAATATGGTGAAATCCACATTTTACTCCTTTACTCAACATATTTTAATTTATTATACACTAAAGTCTTCACAGTCACCATGTAAGGAGCATTTTATTAAATATATATTATTATACAATGAGTAGCAAAACATTTAGATCTGCCTTCTAGACAGGTTGCCCCCATTTCTATGGAGCAATTGACCTGATTTGGGTGGAATAAGACTCATCAGTGAGAAGATGCAGGCAATCAGCTTTATATATCTATATCTATATATCTATATCTATATCTAGGAGTTTACAAATAAGTAATATTGAGATGGACCCACTTAAAATGCTAAAAGTGCAAATGACCATATAATCGTAGTATTGTAAAGCTGGAAAAAGCCTCAGTTTTTTCAAATGTAAAAAAATACGGGGGTTGGGGATTTGGCTCAGTGGTAGAGTGCTTGCCTAGCAACTGCAAGGCCCTGAGTTCTAGTCCCTGCACCCCCCAAAAAAAAGCAAACAGAAAAAAGTGAGTAGTTTGATGAGTTAAAAATAATCATATGGAGAGACAGAAAAGGCTTTCAACCCATGCATCTGATCCAGTGCTCTTGTCATGATACCATTTTTCTCCTCGACACAGCAGAAAGATCTATGGTTTACTTTTCAAATCAATTTTCTTTCAACCATGGAATCGGTATAGTTGAATCTTTTAGATATTTTCCAGACCCCCCCCCTTTTTTCTCTCTTGCTTTCAGGCATTGTTTAGGCTTCTAAGGGGCTACGACTGTGCCTTGCGAATGTCGCCTCCTGCTCACAGTCAGTTTTGTGAGAGCTATGCTATGAACCAGTGATGGGGAACCTTTCAGAGACCGAGTGCCCATAGTGCAGCCCAAACCCGCTTATTTTTCACAAAGTGACAACGCTGCAATTAAACTTGAATACTGAGGTTTTAGTTTAGGAAAAAACAGCTGTATTCTGATGGATGCTTGGCTACTGGGACGACTCGACTCACATTCCAACAAAGAGGGCTCTGCGTGCCCGCTGTGGCATGTGTGCCTTGGGTTCCCCACCACTGCGTACAGACTATGTGCTCCGGGAAGCATTTACCTGGGCGAAGCACTCGAGGAGGTGAAATGCAGAAAGCAGATACTGGATAGAAGTCATTGGAGAAGGTATGGTGAGTTGCATTACTCTGTGATTATATTGGAATGACTACTTGTATTATGAGCCTGCACTACATGCCTGATATAGGATACATGCAGAATTCCTTAAATTAAAACACACTCATCATAAACATGACTCCAATCACAAATTCAGATACCAAAGAGTCTAAGCAGCCCTCGCAGCCATATAGCTCCATGTTTTCTGGAGTGGCGACTTTCTCCTTTATTTTGTGAGAACCGAATAAAAGTGAAAATTGGACAATTTATTTGTTCACTTGGGGACTTCTGTACATCTTTCTTTTCTCACGTAACACCTCCTCCAAGAACTTTCTTGATCGTGCCTTTTCAGGAAACAATGGGTTCTGCTCCTCATAATTAAGGCTTCCTGCACAGTCCTTCTCATATTTCTTTACTACATGTTGAACTGTGGATCTACTTATCTGAATCCTCTTTAGTCTGTGAAAGAATTAAGCACATGAGCTGAATCTTCCAACACAGCATCTTCAAAAGAACCAACTGACAGCTTAAAAAAAAAAAAAGCTTTGAATATATTATAGGCATGTGATGCATTTGTACATAAATGCATGAAATAATTGAGGTTATTGTTGAGGTTCAGAGAAAGGTAACTGCAAAATATAGCTGCATTTGGAAGGCTGAGTGATTTGATCTAAAGAAAAGAAAAAAAAATCTCAAAAATAGGCTCAGGATCATGCTCCCTAATTTTGTCTTGCTTTTTCCTTGGAAACACAGCAGAGGCTTTCTGCAAAGTTCCTTATTCGCCTACATAAATAGCTCATTACCATGATTCGATCTTGTCAAGGAAGAAGCAAATACCTCTGGGTACCTTCCCTAAGCTTTCATAAGTAAACGTCAATGGCGGGAAGAACAGATGAAGTTTGTCAAGACACACTGGACAGTCTCTTGTCATCCACCATTGTCCTCTAATTTAGTCCCATAGTGAACCGTTTATAACCTATTTTCCATTCTGAGGGCCAGACAGACTTTGTCTTCGGTTATTGGATGTTCTCTAAGGTCACTGATTTCCCCTAAAGCTCATTCACAGTTACCCTGACACTCCTCATTCTCCTCCACCCCTGTAGAAAAAGGGGTACAAAAGTTTCTGAATCCTGTTGGGCTAATCGTATACCCATGATTATCCCTATGTTGTGTTTTGAAGCTTTTTGTATATTAAATAGATTTGTATGCCATCACTCCCATTTAATCTGTGTATCATCAATTCTTTACGGAAAACTTTCAGTGGGTGGAGTGGAAATTTCCTTTCACCCCTACGCTACTTATCCCTAGGAAAGAATTAATGTTAAGAGTTACGGGTAAATGAAATAAGATGTTCAGAAAGAGAGGATGATTTAAAATGACTAAAGGGTTTTACCTAGTGTACTTTGAGGATTGTTGTAGAACAAAAGCTGCTCAATACTTTAAGAATTTTCCAGGTCTGTTTTCATTAGTTCATCAATTAAAAATGGCAATATTCCCATTGCCGATCTAAACATTTTCTTAAATGGCAACATCTAGTTGAAAGTGTTTCTTATGCTAATTTTTTACTTTGTCTTTTAACTTCTATTGACATTTTTATAATGGTGATTAACCACTAAGTACTTCAAGAAATATTAGTTCATTTAGGCTACCATAAGAAATTTGAGAATGCAGCACAGTCTTTGCATGGAGATGCATTTCTAAAAGAACAGTTAAACATCCAAAAGTATGTATGTATGTATGTATGTATGTATGTATTTTACAGTACAGAAGACTGAACCCATAATACTCACACTGAGCTGCATCCTCAGGCATTTTTTTTATTTTTTATTTCAAGAGAGGGTTTCATTAGGTCACTAAATTTCCTGGGATAGGCTGGGCATTTGATTCTCCCACCCCAGCCATCCAGATTGCTAGGATTTTAGGCATGAGCCACCGTACCTAGCTCCAAAAGTCATTTAGACAGGGACCTAAATTTAAATCATTTATCATAAAGACATTGAAAAGAATTAAATTAATAAAAGGTAGACTTTTTCAAATCTCCTTTTCTCTATACAATTTCCTTGTATTCCATAATGCTGCATAGAATCCCCAATTCTCTCCAGCACTATTACACATTTGACTTTTCCCTTCTTCTTTACTACAAATCTTCCGCTGTTTTCTTATGAAGACAGTTTTCATATCACTGCTCCAAAGCATTTCATTTATATTTCAGAAAAGGAAAAGATGAGCAAAAGTGGTTCAGATATTACATAATTTGGAGGCAGATTTGAAAATTGGGAATGTTTCCAAATTGTTTCTTTCTCGTGTTGTATAAACTGTTGTAATTACTTATATTTTTGCCGTATTTACTCCATTACACTGTTAAAAGCACCAGCTATAACTTTTTACTACACGGTACTGCAGATGAAACCTAAGGCCTCGTGTACGCGAGGCAAGTGCTTTCCACTAGTGCATGGTGTATACCTCTTGTGAGACTTTTGTGACTACCGCCTCACTTCTTCAGAGAGGAAATGGCAATTCATTGGTCAGAAAGTCTTAGAATCCTTGAAAGGCTTCACGTTCCCAAGAATACGAGTTTTTGGCCAACTAAGACCAGTAGTCAGGTAAGCAAAATGTTATGGGAACACACGCCCATAGGCTGTGAATTATGCCTGGCTACTTTCAAGAGCAGAGTTGACTAGTTGCTACAGAGACCTTATTGCTGGCCAGCCTACATGGTTTACTCTCCGTTTCTTTAAGAATAAAATTTGTCAACTTCTGTCTTAGAAAATAACATAAATTTTAAATTCCCCAGTTTGTCTTCAAAGATATTTGTCATATTTGGCTTTCTATTGTCTAATTCTTAAAATTTTGAAGATAATTTCTACCCTGTGTGGTCTTTCCAGTGAGGAAAAATCTAAGAAAAGGCTGAAAAAAAGGAATTAAGATGTGTTATGTACATGTACCAACTCCACACATGAAATGTAAACATTATGTACTGCAAACATGTACTAATAAAAATTTGAAAAAGAAAAAAAAAAAGAAAAATCAAGTTCCAACCTAGTCAGAGCCCTTTCTTTAAAAGACCGAATATGGAGCAAAATGCTCTGAAAACGAGAAACAGCTTAACATAAAAACACTCTACTAGTTTGGTACTTAGACATGAGAACTCTCATTCATTGGACATGATTGTGCACAATTCAGAGAACTGCCATTCACTTACACATTAGACTTGTTCAGTGTGCAGCCTACATACCTGGAAAAGGCTACTTGTATCTGCTCATCTCTCCAGCTACCCCTCAATTATCTTATATCCATGCTGTATAACTGAGTCAATTCTGATTACTTTTACTGTCCATACAAGCCAGATTACATCCTGGGTTTGGTTTTTTTGTTGTTGTTGTTGTTACCACTTTGTTCTCAGTGCTTCTTTATAGCTTGCTCTTCTGAGGAGCTCTTATGACTTAGCATCTAATGCTTTTCTCGGCTATCACCTCCACTGTAATCCTTTTCCTGTCACATGACTTTATAAGACGTTCGCATAACATTCTGTATTGACTCATGTCATGACAGTTTTGTGTTGGCCTTCTGCACTAACCTGCTTGTTTTTTGAACAAGTGAATTTGTCGAATTGTGACCTAGTAGAGGAGCTCCTGGTTCATTACACTGCAGATGCTTCAATGATCATCTCGTTGTGGATTCTTTTACATATGCTTTAACCCTCATAATCCACTGAATAAATCCAATTGTGTAGTGCTTGGAGTTTTCAATTCCCCATTATCACATACGTGTATATGCTGCAATATTTAATTCTTTCTACCAATTGCCAATATCAAATGCGAAAAAAAATCCAACTTAGAAGAGACTTCATCTGAAATTATTATTTCAAAAGAAAGTTTACTGCAATGGGGGGAGGAACTATTACAATAGGAAAAAAAAATGCTCACTGTAATATTTGTAAACACCTTACAGAATAGGCAAAAAGTGTCTTTTGGAGAAAGGAGTAAAAAAGGCCATAAACAACAGGGAAGTTGGATTGAAAGGGTAGCTTGATCAGGTTGCAGAACGGGTAATATTTTACCATGAGCCACCCTGTTTACAGGAGGAGGTGTGTTAGCTTAGTCTGAGGATGGTTTAGAGTTCAGGGGCCTGAAGGAAAGAGAAAAATGTAAAATAAAAGATTGTTCCAGCTCATCAGGAGGGACAAGCAGCATAGCTAATATCTTACAAAGTGTCATTGACCATTTTCTGTTGCCATAACAATAAACGACACTGGGGGATTTTGAAAGAAAATAGGTTTATTTACGTTGCAGTTTTGGAGCCATGGAAGTTCACGATCAGGAGCTTGCATCTGGAGGGCCTCCTGCTACATGGGAACATGGGAGACAGCATCACCTGGCGGGAGTGCAAGAGCGGCAACCTTTCCCAAATTGTCTGTGGGGAAGGGTGCTTCTCTGTAATAAGCCAGTCTCGGGAACACAAAGCGTAGAGGGATCGCATAACTTTTGCTGTTTTCCAGAATCATAGGATTCAGGTAAAATTCAACATTGTCACCGATAATGTTTTCAACATTGGAGGAGAAAATTAGGTTTACATAAAACTTGATTTTCTTTTCTAGTGGTTACCCCACAGCCAGAAATATGTCCACTTGTTAAATTCAGCAGTTAGCTTTTATGTTAGAGGATTCTCCAAATTAATAGATAACTAAGTGTTGCTTGCCTGCCTAAACCAGAGTGTTGATTGAGTAGCAGATATTTTTTTCTGATTTCTTTCGAGCTAAAGTCACCTTCATTTATTTGGTAAGACTGTAGAGGGCATAATTATACTGAGAAAAACCTTGAATGAAAGACACCATTTCATTAAATAAAATACACTGAGCTGATACATTACCTGAATGTGTGCTGTCAGTGATTCATATCTGCCTTTTAGAACAAGGGATTTTTTTAAAAAAAATCTTCTAAAAAGAGAGTTTTCTCATTTGGTACTTTGCTTTATTTTTAATTAATCCTAACTGCATTTCATGTGGGAGAATGTTTGAAGAGATGGAATTATAATGAGTCCAGCATTATTGTTCTATTCCCTCTACACTAAAATGCTATTATAAGACTCAGACAAGGAGGTAAAAGATAGTAGATGAAAAAAAATCTCCTAGGAAATGAGCAACAGTCATTACGAACAAGCAACAGAGTCTATGATTTTCTTAGTTGCATATACACATAATAGTGGAAAGTGGAAGGAATTGATTGAGATCTCAGTAAGCTACTTGAATCACAACATTTCAAAAAACTAAGTAAATTTTCTCTACACACCAACTCATTTGAAGCTTCACAGTTCTTTGGTGTCCTTGGCTTACTACCAAAATAAGGGTAGTACTAGTCCTAATAGTCCATGTCTGTATTAGTCAGCTTCCTTTGCTGAGATAAAATACCTAAATATCTGACATGCACAGTTGAAGGGAGGAGAAATGTGTTTTGGCTCAGTTTTGGTCTATGGTCTGCTGGCTCCAAGGTAGAGTTATGGAGGAAGAGCACGGTGAGGAAAGGTGCTTAACTAGTGGTGGCAGGGAAGCCAAGAGGGTGGGAGAGAGCCAGAGAGTCAGAGGGTGGGTGGAGGTGGGGACCAGATAACAAGGTCACGCCCCCATGACCCACTTTCTCCATGAGGCCCCACCTCCTACTAGCTCAATCAACTACCAGGTTAGTGCTGTCACAGGAGTCAGCTATACAGAAGTCTCTTCATCCAGGCCAGTTCACAATCAAGATCAACCGATATCTCCCTTTACATGTAGTAGGATATACACAAAAACGAGTGGCATATATGCACTCTTCACGTTCTTCCTGTATCTTGATTTCATTCAGTAGTCCATCAAGATTTTATTTTGAACATTAACTATAGCTTTATAATTCTTAAATGCGACTGTTTTTATCGTTTCATTTACTTTCAAATCTCAATTGCTTTCGATATTTTACAGACCAAAATGTACTATGTCTTTTGCCTTGAATTAACTGTATACTACCGTGTTATTCTTCTTACATATTCAACAAATCAATTTTCTACCTTGTAGGCTTCTTGTTTTCTTCTTCCTATTCCACTATTTTTTGCATGCTCTCATTGCAATGTTATTCCTGAATAAATTTAATTACGGTTTAGCAAACATATCTCTGGTATTTAGTTTGATTCTACCTTGTTATTCCTACATATTTAATAAATCAATTTTGTTGCCTCGAGGGCCACTTTTTTCTTTTTCCCCATCCCATTATTTTTGGAATTCACCAGTGTTCTGTTTTTCTTCTGCTTGTTCTCCTTCTCCATCAGAAAGGTATTCAATTTTACAATTCCAACTAAGATCAGCCTTTGGTTTGAATACTATGTGATAATAATGTTAATGGCTTTAGTGTATATATTGTTTACTCCCATTTAAGATACAACTTTATATTGTTGCCTTCTAAACATTTACAAATGGATATCTTGCTATTACTTCAAAGTCATATATTCAAACTCATTTATTTCTGTATAGGTAGTTCTTCTTTCCAATTTTCTTACCCTTCTACCTCTGCCATAACCTCTAGATGAAATGTTATTTGAATGTTTATCAGCTTACCCTCTACTCTGCAAGCTCATTGCTACCCTCCTTGGCAGGCTCCTTAAATTCAGTAACTAGTCTCTGAATCCATTAAAAGATAAGATCCAAGAGGCAGACTTTTCTGTATGCTTTGTTCCTTAATTTAGCCTAAGCACAAAGGACAGAGATTAACGTGCTGAATATTTGCTGAATGACTGGATCAGTGGAGGGCCCCAAGCATCCAAGCCTAGGATCCACTGATGTTTCATTTAGTCTACATTTGTTACTAGATGAATATTTTTAAATGCCACTTTCGTAAATCTCTTCTGATCAGAAGCTCAATTTTGTCTACTGCATCTCTTTTGTCTGGTTTTTAAAATAGACCATTTTCCTAAGGATGTCCTAAGAAAGTGAAACTAACCAACTTTAATTTGATCATGGTTACTTTCTCTATTTATTGGCACAATTACATATTTAATCGTCCTGAGCCTTAATTTCTGTATCTGTAAAATGGAATTAATAATCATTGGATGAAATGAATTAGTGTATTTTAAGCATCTGTAGTGGATTTATTGTGGTCAACGTGAGCAGGAACGCCCAGCTGGACTGAGCTGGTGCGGTTCTGGACATACAGGATCCACCTGAGGATTGTTGCCAACACAACATAAAGGAGAATGGGAACAGAAGATGGCAGCTGGCTGTTCCCTGGGAGAAGCTCTGTTGTGGCTGGTTCTCTTGTCACAGGAGGAGCTCGAGGCCTTGTCGTCCAGGGTAGCTGCTGTTTGCTTTGGGTGAACTCTGGTCTTCATCTCCACTGTGAGTGTTGTATCCTGGCTCCAGTATAGATTTCTTCAGCCTTTTAGTGCAGACACAGACATACATGGGACATTGCTGTGGGCTCTCAGCCCTTGATTGGATCTTTCGGGTCTCCAGTGCATAGATAGACATTCTGCACTCTCCCTGCATTTGGCTTGTGTGTGGGAATGTTGTAACTTGTACTTATCCTGTGTTAAATCTGCTCTCTTGCAAACCACTGACTCTAAAAAGGTAACTACTGCAGCATCTAAGCAGTGCTTGGTATTTGTTAACCATACTCAATATAGATATTATTACTGATCAATACCTTATTAATCTCTACATTTCAAAATATTGTTTATGCATACATCAATGATATTCATACATTTAAAACAGCATATTCCATTTTAAAACAGTATTTTTCTATAATCCCACCTAATGAATTTAAAACATATTGAATCAATGACTATGGTTGATTATCTGAACCCTTCCCTCTTTCATAAACTCTGAACACTCCTTAACCCCCCAAATTCCCAGGATTACAATTTAAAAACCTCTTGTCACAGTAAATGTGATGCATCTGTTGATTGATTAAACTGTATGTAAAACTATTAAACTGTAGAGTTTGTAAGCATTTCAGTAATTCACCTACTTAATTTGCCTATCTCAAGTGAGGGTATTCTAACACCAGGAAGTTACATTTTTAAAAGCCTATCTAGCACAGATGTTTTAAATCTTTTTTGGAAAATTAATTTCAATGTAAGGAATAAATTATTTTTCATATTTTTCAGAATAATTTAGAGACTACTTTGAGTTAGAAACTGTATTTGAGGAAGCAAAGTTTGGTGCTAATATAAGTGTCATACACAGAACAAATAGTTTGCCATTTCAGCACTTCTGGATGATTTAGAGCATTAGTTTTTGAACTGGTCCTGTGAGATGTAAAAAGTATTTTCTAAATACTTGATATCTTCAACTTCTTAAACTTAGTAAAATTTTAAATTTTACTATATGTCTAATTTTTATTAAAAAGATATTTATTTCTATTCATCAACTGGAAATGCACTTGGAAAAAAATTTGGTATCATTAAAAGAAAGAAGTCATCTATATCTATAATTATCATCTTCTTCTTAGAAAGTGTTTCCTGGATGATCAAATGGACATCTGATTAAGAGTCATGTACTCTTAAAGGGGTGGAAGAGAATCAATTCATGAGCTATTTCAGTCCCTTCATTTTACAAATGAGAAAAATATGACCTCCTGAACTAAGCAATTTATCAAATATAAATGATTGCACATTAAATATTGAGAAGTAGTAAATCATTTTGCTACCATTCCAATACTCTACTATGAAACAAATTAACCATGTAGTCACAAACATCAAAACATTTTTCCTGTGTCCTGAAAGGAGTGAATATCATGTTTCACAAACCAGCATAAAAGAAACATAAAAATTAAATTAAACTTCTGGATTGTACAGGTGGTGTTTGATTAATGGTGGCTTGTATGCAATAGAAAGTGTCAGGTAAACAGCAATGACCCAGTAAAGAACACAGCCAGCCTGAATGTGGGGATTCTGGGCTGGACCTCCTGAAGTAATTCCAAAGGAGAGACTGAGTCCAGTTTACTGAGCTGGGTCTTTGGCGGATAGGGTAGGGGGGTTAACTGGATGGGCTTAGGTGGGATGACATGGAGGAGAGGGGATATTGAGAATGGCTGAGGATGTGCCTATTGCAACAGGCTCTGTGAGCTAGCCAGGGTGAGCTAGCTGGGGTGGGGGTGGGGGGGTATGTAATGTCTTACGCACTGTGGGCATCGTTCCTGGGCTCAGGAGGGGCTGTAGCATGTAGGAACAGGCTTGTGATTGTTCTTGGAACTCAGGAATTTAGGTGGCTGGAGGTGGGTCAGAACTGTTGTTTCCTGGGTGTTAAGGATAATAGAAATAAAAAGAGGTAAGGGGTCGGGTATGGGGATGTGGATCTTCCTGAAGCTGCTTCCTGCTGAGTGGGGGTGAAGTTGTGGGGCTGGTAGGGATGAGTGGTAAGAAACAGGATAGTGGTCACTTGAGAAGTGAACAGAGACATTTGGGTTTAGACGAAGATAGGGTCTGAAAGAGACAAGGGGCACATGTGATTAGGAGGAGCATTGAAACAATGGATCGAAGAACGGGTATGGGCCAGGAGCTCCAGGAAGGGGTCAGCTAGCTGGGAATGGTCTGGGACAAGGCCTGATTTTGTAGGATGGAAGTTTGACCACACAGCCTTTTGATGCCATTCAGACTTGTTGCTAAGGAAACACTAGGTCTCTTGGAGAAAGGCATAGAGTCCATCCTTTTGTGGAAGTCCAGGCCTTGACAGTTGTAGATTGATTTGGTCTTACGGATTAATATGTTTAATAGGTATCTACTTGGAGACGGTAGAGACATGGTGAAGGGGAGGCGAGGTTCAGGCAGGCAAGATGGCTGGCAGGGCAATCCAGGTGGAGGACTGATTTCTGAGCAGTAGTAGGTTTGTGTGCAGCACATCAGTAAATTTTTTTTATAGATTTTTTTATTAAAATTTATCCAAAATTACACAAACTTACAGCCATTACACAAGTTTACAGACCACAATACATTGTGCCTTTTGCTTCTGAGAGTGAGAAATGTGAACAACCACATAGATGCAGCATTAAGTCACAACTACATAAAGTTACCGTAGTACCTAGTGTACGTGTCTCTGTTTTAAGTTTGGGTTATTAGATTCTTGTTTTTAAGATATAATTATTCCTCTGGATTCCCATTCCCCTCCCCCTTTGCCCTCTTGTTCCCTTGAACTCTTTGTCTATTACCTTATATCTAACCTTCTGCCTTTTTGTATTCATTGTTTACCCTTTTCTTTTGTTTGTATTTTACCTCACTAAATGAGGGATACCATGTGGTATTCCAGCTTGCGAGACTGGTTTATTTCACTCAACATTATATTTTCCAGGTCCATCCACTTTCCTACAAATGACTCTAGTTTGTCATTCTTTATAGCTGAATAGTATTCCATTATGTGTAGATACCACATTTTGTTTATCCAGCTATTTATTGATGGGTATGCAGGTTGTTTCTAGGTGAATTTTGTTTGTTCTCACTGGGGAACTGAGGGCAGGGGCTCAGCCCAGCTAGGTCCTTTGGTTTTGGAGGCACTGTTGTTAGGCAGTTAATTTATTCCTGATGGCTGGAGAGTTTGATGGATATTTGTTTGAAGGAGAGAGCTGAGAAATGGTGAATGGAGACTGTTAGTTTGTCTAGTCCAGTGTCAGAGCTGAGAAACACTGAGTGGAGACTCAGTTTGGCTAGTCCTGTGCCAGCAGTGTTGGCTATTTTGGTTCCTGTTAGGAGGGGAATCAGCTGAACAGCCTAAGGAAATCTTTGCTTTTTATGGGTAACATACTGGTTGGATTAATAGAAAGTGGACATAGAAAGTGAAGAAGTTGATCTGGGTTGGAGTAAACTCAGCGAAGGTGTAACTTTCTGGGAGGAACCTGCAGAGAGGAGGTGCAGAACAGCCTGCCATTCTTGGCTTTTAAGGATAAGGGTTGGGCGGGGAGGGCTGTGGGAAAGAGGGTAATAAGGAGGACCTTGCAGGGTCCCTCTCATGTTGGCTGAAGAGTAGTATCTGTTGCCTAGGGGTGAAGGGGGAGGGGACTAGTGAGTGTGAAAGATGGGGATAAAGAGTCAGCATGTGTTTGTAGGAGGGCTAGAATGGCCGGAAGTGACTGGGCACAATCTCCTAGGGAATGAGGCCCGGAAGAAAGCAGTGACTGTATAATATTGTGGGCTGAGATCTAGGACTAAGGGAAGAAACAGAGGGAGTCTTTCAGAGTTTGGGCGAGAGTGAGAAAGCCTGGAGGAAGCAGGATAAGTGTTTGGATCAGGATTGTGAGTTTTGTCTGTTGTGAGGTGGTTTGGGTGAAGTGATTGGGATCCTGAGCCAGGGAGGGGACTGTGAAGACGTCTGGCTATGAGGCTGAAGTTGGGAACCCAGAGGCGGAGAAAGCCAGCTAGGGCTGAGGAATGAGAGGTGTCCGAGTGACAGTCTTGGGGAGAGGGGCTGCAGATGAAGATATTATCAACATGTTGGTTATCTTTAATGTCAAGAGGTGGACTGGTCCAGCCACTGTGGAAATCAATATGGAGATTCCTCAAAAAACTACAACTGGAGGTTCCATTTGACCCAGCTATTCCCCTACTGGGGATCTTCCCAGAAGAATTAAAATCGTCATACCACAAGGACGTATGCACCACCATGTTCATAGCAACACAATTTGTAATAGCTAAGTCTTGGAAACGACCTAAATGCCCAACAACCAACGAATGGCTAAAGAA
>PVJO010014945.1:0-46641 GCA_004026905.1 Hystrix cristata
AAAGAAAAGTAAGATGAAAGGGGGAAAAATGGTAAAGTGTAGTTACACTTGTTGCAAATAGGGAGGGGTGGGTGAATGGAAGGGAGGGGAGGGGAAGGGGGAGAAGAGGGGGGAAAACCAAGATGTATCATGTACAGGTACAAAATAACCATGTTGATTATGAACATTATGTATACAATGTACCAATACATGTTCTTGGTAAAAATAATAAAAAAAATTAAAAAAGAAAAAAAAATTGGATATATCCATTGGATACATACTAGGAAAAACATTTTATAATCAATTGTATTAGTCACTTTCTTGTTGCTGGGAAAAAATACCCAGCACCTATAATTTAAAGGATAAGAGGTTTATTTGGCTTATACTTTCAATGGGTTCAGTCCACATTCAGTTGGCTCCCAGGCAGATACTGCATAGTGAAGAGCATAGCAGAAGAAAGCTGTTCTCCACATGGTATCTAGGAAACAGAGAGAAGGGAGGAACCAGGGACAAGAATACACCTCTCCAGGTCACATCTTCATGACCTGCCTCTGCCAACCAGATCCCATCTCTGGTCACGTGAGATTTTAGAGGATCTTCCAGATTCAAACCATAACATAAATACTACAAATTTAAAGTCTACACAAATCAAATACATCTGGAAAATATACCATGCCAAAACTGACACAAAGTTTTGACAACTTGATTAAGCCAATTACATTAGTGGAATGAAATGATACCCAAAGAGCTTCCCTTTAAATGGACAACAGGCTCAAATGTGTTTATAACTGAGTTTTACCAACTTTCAAAGAATAGTTGTTTTAGTTACTTTTCTCTCATTGCTGGGACAGAATACTCGACACCCAAAGTTAGGGGAAGAAAGGTTTATTAGCTTACAGTTTGTAGAGGTTTCAGTCCATAGTCAGCTGGGTCCGCCGAGGCAGGGCGGCATGGCAGACCCGCAGCAAAGTAAGTGAGGAATGCAAGGAATGTAGGCAAGGAATGCAAGCAAGCAATGCAAACAAGCAGCTAACCAGCTTCTTCCTGTATTTTATATCTTATCCAGGCTACCTGTCTTTAGGGCGGGCAGCACTCCCACCCTTAATCCTAATACCCCTAATTTTAGTTTAACATCCTTGATCCCAGCAGAACCATGCCAAACCGATCAATGGATTAATTTAGTAACCACACACTCTAGATCCAGCTATCTCTTACCACATGAGGCTTTGGGGGGACATCTAGACACAAACCATAACAATAGTTAACATCATCTTATATAAATTTTTGCGGAGAAACTTGTGTTCCAGAGTTCCCAAAGACTTGACAAAACCAATTAAGTATATTACAAGAAAGAATGAGAAAGTTCAGAACCTATTGATATAAAAATTTATAACATAGGGTTAGCTAGCTGAGCACAAGTGAAGAGAAACTCAAGGAAAAAAAAAACAACAGCACAGCATGCTGGGCATAGTGACATGCACCTGTTATCCTGATACTTGGGAGGCTGAGGCAAGAAGATTGCCATGAGTTTGAGGCCAGTGTGGAATATATAGTGAATGCAAGGCCAGCCTGAACCAAACAACAAGACCCTGTCTCAAACAAACAAACAAACAAACAATGACCTAAGTGTAACCCAGGGAATAAGAATAGCTTAGTGCCAAGAAAAAAAAAATAGTTTAATGGAAGTTCTACCTAAATAGACCAAAAGGAGGAGCTCTTTATGCTAAAAGTACTTACAAAACTGAGAATACTATGAAACTTCTTTTCAGCTACTTACCAAAAAAAACTACTTTAAGCCCTTATTTGTTTGTTTGTTTGTTTTTGGTTCTGGGCTAGGCAAGCACTCTAACACTGAACTGCACCCCAGCCTCAAGCAATTTTTAACAGACAAATCATACACACATTTCCTATAAAGTTGGAAACCAGGCAATGATACTCTCATCACTACATTTTACTATAGAACATGGTTTTGACATCATTCTAATTTTGAAAATTCACTTCTCTTCCAACATGATTAATATATGAGAATAACTTCTTTTAAAATTAATTGATTTTATCTTTGATTAATACATAATAGTCATACATAATTATGAAGTACAAGGTGATGTTTTGATTTATGTATATATTGGGTAATGATCACCTCTTATACTTTTACCATTTCTTTATGGTGATTATACTCAAAATTCTCGCAACTGTCTTGAGATATACAATACATTATTCTAAGAACAACATTAATTTTGTGTTTTCTTATTCGTGAGTTCTTCCACAAGGTACATTAAGGGAGTGCAGGAAATCACACCTGGCTGAACTGAGCCACATGGGAGTACTGGAAACATATGTGAATCTTCTCATACGCATATATGCACACTTGGAACACACCGTTCCCTTCGGGTTACCATGTTATGAACTATGTATGTCCACATCCGGCATCACAGCTTCCCACCTGATGTTAGGTAATCTTCCTCTTGCCACCTCACAAGAACTCACAAGCTGGAACCCTGCCAATGCCCAGATCCAAAAAATTGCTCAAAAATTTTTCCAAGGTAGAATTCCATATTTATTAAACTATGTATATATTTCTTAGCCAATCATGATGTGTGAATCTGCAATTGTGCTTTTATTAGGTTCATATCTTTGTAATGTGTCACTGATGTAGTTTTTGATAATTAAAGCCATAACCTCTTTTTACCGTAAGTCTCGTGGTACTTATTATTGCATGATTCTGCATACTACGGTGTCTTATACAAATGCACGTGCCCTTCTAGAAGAGACTGTACTAGAGGATCTGGTCAATGAGGTATGAAAAATAAAGGGAATAAGAGGTACTAATACTGTGAGAGAACAGATAAGATTATTGTTATTTACAATAGAATATGATAGCTTACATAAAATGCAGAAGAGAATCCCCAACTAACTGAAGAATTCAAAAAGGTTGCCTAATACAAGTCAATATGAAAATGGCATTTCTCTAGATCAATAATAACTAAGTAGAAAATAACATAGATAGACATAACATATAATTTACAGTAGACAACACTATACATTATCTAAAACCTAATTTAACCATAAAAGCATAAAACCTAATGAAGAAAATATAAATGTTTACAAAAACTTTAAACAATACCTGAGTAAGTGGAAAAATACATCATGTTGTATATATTTATGCCCAAGATAATCTATAGATTCAATCAAATTATAACAAAGAAACCCAGCATTAGTTTAGGAATAATTAGGGAAACAGACTCAAAAATTTATGGGATAAAGTAAATGTTTACAAAAAAGTCATTCTAAAAAAGTAAACCAAAAATGAGTGTTGCTTTACCAGGTTTTAAAATGCATTACAAAGTTTTATCAAAAACCAAGGATATGATTTAATAAATGAAATTCCATTTTTAATAAATGAAATTACAAAAACTGATTTACCATACTGAATAAATGAAATGAGATCTCTACCTCTCACATGTGTTCAAAATGGACGTGTTAGAGTCAAATACTACACAGTAAGACAGAGAGTACAGAGATGGCTGCATCTACATTTAGAGTCACTAGAAATGGGAGAGCCACAAGTGTAATCTAATGTAGGTACGTTTTCTGGAGTGAAAGATTTTTGAGCCTTGTTGCCTTTGGTGATCTGACTTTTCTAAACAAACCTAGGTTAAAAAAATTATGGCCAAAAGTGAGGTGGATTCTTGTACAAAGACAAGAATACTTTGTGCTTCAATTATGTGAACTTGGAACCTAATATATTTTATATGAAAACATTCATCATCTGCATGAATACCTGAAAAAATATCTGCAAGTTAGGAGGGATAAAAGGATATTCCTTTAATATGTGGAGTACCTAACATTCTTGGCACTCACCCGTGGAAGTCTAATACTTCAATCATCGAGACAATTGAACCTCCAAAATGTCCCATTGGGAAGAGTGGTCCCCACTTTGAGAATAATTAATGTAGATGTACAAGAAATTCATGCAAATGAGCAAGATAAAAACAGGGCACACATAATAGAAAAATGGATAACATTATGAAAAGAAAGTTCAAAGAAGAACAACATGATATCAGGTCTAAGAAAAACAATCACACATGTTAGTAATTTGAAATATGCAAGGTGAAATGCTAGTATAATATTACCTTATAAGAGAGTGCAAACTTTAAAATCTGGATAAATAAGATCCAGTGCAGGGAGGCTGTGCATATTTTGGAATCCTCAGCTATGTTTGGCAGAAGTGTAAACTTCTATGGCTATTATGAAAAGAAATTCGGAGGTTTTTATTGAAAACAGCAATGTGCATTTCCCAGGACTCAGAGATTCTACTCCTGAGTATAAAACCCAGAGAAATTCAAGCATGGCCAACCAAAGATATGCAGGAGTACTCTTCTTGCAGCAGGGCTAACAACAGCAAAGTATTGGAAGGACCTAAATACAGTATATGCATAAGTGAGAAATATGCAAGAATGGAATATTACACAGTAGTAAAAACTAATGAAATTGATTGGGACAGATCTCAACAACATAATGTTGAGGAAAAAGAGGAAAAGAACAAAATGTATGGCATAGTATTATTTTTCTAAATATCAAACACAAATTATATAATTGTGGGTACTAATGTCTGGGAGGTAGATTCAAAAGATTCGTGTAAAATAGACAAGAGCAACGTCTTACACTTTATATTATTTCCAGGATTTTGAGGGTTTTCTTTTCTTTTCTTTTTTGCAGTGCTGGGGCTCAAACCTGGGACCTTATGCATGGGAGGCAAGAGCTCTACCACTGAGCAATGATTCTAGTCCTCCAGGTAATTTTTTTCTTTGTAGTAAGTTATAACTGGAATATAAATTGATTATATGGTATTTCTTTTAGTATTGCCCGTATTTTAAAAATAAGAGAATAAAAGGCAACTTCCTTTTTCTTTTTATCTCCTCCTTCTTTCTACCTCACACTTACCCCAGGGTGACAGATTTCACTTCCGTTGGCCCAAGTAAATATTCAGAGACCAGCACTGATTTTTGTCTTCAGGATAGAAATGTAGTCTTAAGTGCAGATAATTTTATAAGAATCATCAGATCATACCACATCATCATTGGACCATTCATGACCACTATAGAATATTATTATTATTATAATTTCCCCAATCCTACCCCCTTTACTCCAAATAAAATCACAAATGAATACTTGGAAAAAATACTTGCAAATAGGCATACATTTATCTCTGGTGATAATCTGGGAAAGGCATTTTTAAAGAGAGCAGTATAAGGTCATTTTGTACATTGTCAAAAAATAGCGAGTGGTATGTACTATTTCTGGCAACAGTGTAGCAGAGTCAGAATCCTTATATGTAGAAAACTTTATTTCAAATTTTATATCTCTCTTGGAAAGCAATTTTAAATATGCAATAAAATATTCATACTATTTCACTAATTAATTCCACTTCTGGGACTTATGCTTAGAAAATTATTCAAAATGTAGTAAATGTTATATGGATGAAAGTGCTCCGGGTGGCAATGTTTAAAACAACCATCCTAAATACCTAATGAAGGGGAAATGGATGAAGAAACTCCGTTGCATTACTTCATTGAAAAATTACACATTTATTAAATTGATAACTATGAAGAATAGAAAATAGCACCTGAAATATTTGGGCTTAAGAGCAACATGATTAAACATGTAAAAGAGATATAATAGAGAGAAAGAGGGAGAGACTGAGAGAGACAGAGAGAGAGAGAGAGAGAGAGAGAGAGAGAGAGAGAGGAGATAGAGGAGGGAGAAGGAGAATTCATGGCATATTGTAAAGAAAACACACAAAAATGTTAGTGTTCTTATTAAGATGGAAAGAGATTATACTGTTGCATGAATAAATGTATGTACTTTCTAATTTGTATCTAAAATATACAAAAAATTACGCAAACAGCTGAACCCAAGAGAACTATACTGTTTCTATGACATTAATCTATAGCTTTAAAATTAGAGGACTGCTTCCTGTACTATCCAGAAGTCCCAGCCTTGTGGTAACATAAAGTAGTTATTTACAATCCTGGGTGCTCATAAGAATATGACAAGTTTGAAAAATAGTGATACTCAGGCATATCTCCAGAGATTCTGATTAAATTAGTTTAGGGTTGGGTGTGAACATCAGAGTTTTTGTTTATGATATTTGTTTTGTTTTCAGTCTCCTGGGTGATACTGCTTTGTAGCCAGGCTCAAAACTACCAACCTAAACCAATTCTGAGCTCCCCTTTTCTTAAAAAAATTTCAGCAATTACCACAACTAAAATGCACAAAAGCAGCACAAAAATTTAACTAAGAGACACCTTACTCTAAAGTGGTGAAATTTAAAAGAAATCAATGTAATATCTTAAATTCAAATTCTACCTCTTCCCTAAAAATCCCACGAACAATAAAAGCAGAGGATGTAAGTCATGGGGTTCAGCATTAGCACATGGAAAACAAAAGGCCTTAGGTATACCGCAAACATGCTCAGTACAAGTCCACAGTTGCAGTATCTTCATAAAAGTAGAGTGCTCCTGGACTGCCTTAATAGATATTCAGTGTCTCGAATGAGAGAGACGAGTATCCTCTACTTTGAACTTGTCAACTCACTCCAGAGAATGCCATTGTTTTCTGGGTGCCACTTGTAAGGAATGCTGAGGCTATAAGAAAGGGACAAGGATGGTGACAGGACTTGAAACCACGAAGGATCTGGAGCACATAATGTCAAGAAGGGGAGGCATAAGGGTGCACAATAACTTTCTTCAAATGTTTGCAAGGCTGTCATATGGAAAAGGAACCACCTAGAATTATGAAAAGACATTATGTAAGTTCCAGGTGGCCCTAAATTTAAGCACTAGAGTGAATGGTTGAAGAAGACAGATTTGAGGTTAGCAGAAGGCAGGACTGCTAATACATAGAATTCTTCAGACAAAGGACTGAACTAGCTAGATGTGGTGATACACACCTATAAGCCCACTTACTCAGGAGGCTGAGGCAGGAGGATTGTGAGTTCAAGGCCAGCCTGGCCAATTGGCAAAATTCTGTCTCAAATTTAAGAGAGAAAGCACTGGACTCCCTTATGAGACAGTGAGACACCTATCATTGAAAGTGTTCAAGAAGGAGGGAACAACTATTTTACAGGATTGCTCTACTGCAAACTTAAATACTAGATGGAGGATTCTGAGATGTAAACACAGATGTTTTCTAATGCATCTTCCATTCTTGAAAAGCTCTATGAATTGTTAATCCCAAATTACTCTCCTCAACTTCAGTTTCAACCTGTATGGTTTTGTATATAAAATCTCTCTTCTAAACCAACTGGAGCAATCTGTAACTTTCATTTAGTTTACTTTTCTTGTACAATCTCTTACTAGGTTATTATTTCCTGTGCAACAAGGCATTCAGAATTTCCCTTCAGTCATATTCTCTCTGCTTTGGCTGCCTTCTCAAGGACTTCTATAGGTTAAAGTGTACCCCAACACCTTTCAGATTCATGTGCTGAGACCCTAACCCCCAAAATGATTGCATTTGGGGACAGTGCACAAACAGAGCTAAGTATGCTTAAATGGGGTCGTTGGGATGGAGTCCTGCTGCGAGCAGAAGAGTGTTCCTATAAAGGGACACCAGACAGCCAGCTCACATTGTCTGTCTCCGTACTCACACAAAGAAGAGGTCATCTGGGCACTTAGTGAGACAACGGTTACCTGTAACATAGGAGGGGAGGTTTCCTCAAAAATTGACATGTGGGCACACTGAGCGCAGACTTGCACCCTCTAGAACTGTAAGAAGATAGAGGTCAGTTGTTTAAATAAACAAAATGGCACTTCTATATTTTAAAAAGCCAGAAACCACAAAGTAGTGTCCTTTCATTATTATCACTGTTTAATAGGTCACTTGGGCCTTTTCAGTTTGAGATGAAGGGGACTGTTGATCTTTGTGTCAGTTTACATCAGACAGAAATCTATTGCCTGACAACTGTGTGTTCCCATCCCTGCTATTTTCCTTAAAGAATCCTACTTCCCTGCAGGATAAATACTGATATGCTCAGGGAAGATGGGTAGCTCTCCAGCCTAAAACAAACACGGTAACCACATTACCTTCTTGCAGTGATCTGCTTAGGGGTGAGCGTGTGACCCAGTTTTATCTAAAAATATGTAAGGGGAATTCTTACAAGGCAGTGAGGAACAGAGCTTCTGGAAAAGAGTTCCTTCCTGCTGAATAACAGAGGATATAGAAGGAGAAAGCTCTTCTTCCCACTCTTTGTCATGTTTGCAGATAATGTGATATGTTGAGCTATGGCAGCTCTCTTGCAATCATGAGGAGAAAGCCAAAATAATTTTAAAGATAGCAACTCAGAGTCTTACTATTATAGGAAAGCTTAGGTAGAGTTCTTGTCAAGTCAGGCAATAAATCCCTATAGTTTCAAATCACTTTTAGTTGGCTATTCTGTGCTTGATACCTGACTATCCTAACAAATAGGGTCCCAGAATAACTGAGGTTGAACAAACTGCAGAACTTATGTGACAGATGCATCCGTATATGAGATGCTTCTATACCTCAGTAGTAATATAATTAATTAACCGTGGAGGAATCTAGATTCTATCTGTCAACCTCTCGACCTAGCTAGCTAGTCATTTCACGTAACAACCAAGTTAAGTGACATCAGGGTTCTTCAAACCAATTTGATTCAACAATCATTTGAATCATCCTTAGTGTTAACCTCTGCAAGATCTCAGTCATAAACTTGACATGTACAATCATTATCCAACTACCTGCAGATTAATATATGAGCACCATTTTGCGGATGAGAATTCAGTGATCTTATGTAAGGAGTCCAAGGTGACTTGACTAAGAGGTAGCTAGGGCAGCAAGTAATAAAATCAAGCCTCACTTGATCTGACATCTAAAGCTGTGTTTTTTAACAAGTCCACTACACTATACTGCCTCCTGTATTGAAAGAGAGTATGATAAATGGGAGGAGCGAGAGACATGCCTAATAAATAAGAGAAGACAAGATATCTCAAATTCAGTGCCACCTGCAGTGAATAAAATGTGTTTTCTTGAAGTTAAAAGTGAGAAAAGAAAAACTTCCTGATGGAGCCAATTTACCAGGTACAAGACTTGCAATCAAGTGGAGCAGAGGCAAAGTGGACACACAATGGCTTGCAAAAGAATCAAAATACCTTGTTCTTTGACATTCATGGAATTAGTGCTCACCACTAGAAATGGCACCTTGAATATGTTAAGTGGCAATGGTAACCTTGTGTCTTAGTCTGTTTTGTGTTACTGTAACAAAATATCTGAGACTAAGTACTTTATGAAGAGAAGAAGTCTACTTAGCTCACACTTATGGAGATTCAAGGGCATAGCACTAACACCGACTTCTGACAAGTACTGACACACTCATGGTGGATGGCATCACATGGCAAAGGAAGAGAGCACGTGCAAGAAGGCCAGGCTGCGCTGCATGAGAGGAAGTAAGCTGGCAATGCAAGAAGGTCAGATTCACTTTATGATTCCTTGCTCGTACAGTAACCAGTGTCATCCCACAAGACGTGATCCATTTCTATAAGATGGTCATTAATCTTTTTTGCAGGTGGTGCCCCCCAATGAATTAATCACCCTCCCACTAGATCCCACCTCTTAAATATCCCACCATCTCTCAATACCACCACACTGGGACCAAGCTTTTGGCACATGGGGGAGGGGCATATTCAAATCCTAACACCCTGCTAACCTCACCATGTCCATTTTAAAAGATCAACTTTTAATCAGAAAATGATGAGGTAATTCCTAGAATGTTTGTACTACCCAGTATTCTGCAATTTCTTGACTTTCCATGCAGAATTCCAAATAGCTCAACAATAATTTTGTAATATCAGATTTTTTCATGCCTTTTATCAAATTCTGGAGATACAAGCTTACCCATGATTGTAGCAGCACAATTCGCAGTGGCTCAGTCATGGAAGTGGCCTATGTGCTCATCAAAAGGTGAATGGATAAAGCAAATGTGATATTTGTACACAACGAAGAACTACTCAGCCATGAAGAGGAAGAAATTTGAGTCACTTGTAGGAAAATGGATGGATTTTGAGGCCATAATGTCAAGTGAAACAAACCAAACATAGGTTAAATATCACGTTGTTTTTCTAATATAAGACTTTCAATATACAAATAATTTAAAGAAGAAAATAAAAGACAGATGTAGGTAACAGGGAGGTAGACACTGGATATGGGAAGGGAGTCTGGGGAAAGAGGGAGAGGGGAAGGCAGGCAGGGGAGAGTGGAGGAAAGGACATTAAATTGATCGAGGTGTGATATGTATATGTACCAATTTCCCAAGACTAGTGTTATTATTATGTAGTGTCATTATGTACTTTAAAATGCTCATTTAGTTACAAGTCATGGAAACGTGTATTTAAATAATATTATCTTATCCATTAATGCAAATAGCCTAGTAATAATACCAACAACGACAACTTAAAAATAGTAAGATCTTACTTGTGTGCAAAGTCATATAGAGAGAAGTCAGGGCATATAGGTAGAAGTCTCGAATACAAAACTTCTTACATGAGTGAGCTGGGGAAAATCATTCAATCCTTTGGATTCTCAGTATTCTTCAGATATAAATTGAGGGTGCTGCTGCTGCTGCTATGAACTCTACCATGCTGTTTTAAGACTCACGTAAAATAATGGGTTAGAAATCTTTTTGGAAATATAAAGGCACTCAACACACAAAATGTTTTCTTATGCTTTGTCTAAAACATTCAGAAATACCTATCTTGATTAATCCAAACTAGCCTCGTAAGCATCTCAAATAGGTACACAAAATCAAGAAGAAATCAAACAGAATTATATAATGGTTTGAAGTTACTGTTGCATTTTTAGGTTGAGATCACTTCCTGTGCGAGAGATGGAGGAGGAAATGGGGATGGCAGTACTTGTAGAATTTAGGGACATTAACCACATTCTGAAAAGCAGAGATTTTATTTGGGAAACTGAATCATCATTAAACAACCATCACAGTCCCTGGGAAATCTATTAGTAAGTATTTTCCAAAAGCTCACAGAGAAACAGCTAGAGGGGTCTATATCTGAATGCCAATAATACATTCATATAATTTTGCAAGAAAGCATGATGGTGTCAAAAATCGATAGTCTTTTTCTCTAGCTTCATCTCCATTAGAGACAGCGTCAAACAGTCAAATTTCATGAAGCTGAGATTTATCTGCTGCTTACGTACCCAACAAGACACTAAATGCCAGAAGGATTTTTGTGAAAGAATTATGAATTTGTTTTTAGTTTCTACCAGCTCCCATCAAAGTTTGGAAGCCCAGTCCTTAGTGAGTTTGAAGGATTGACAGGTCTATAGCTGTAGCTTAGGTGGGAGAAGTCTGTTTTATTACAAACTGGCGTATTCTACAGAGCACCGCCAGTCTTATAACTTGTTCTTATATTTACTTTAGCTGATATACTGCTCATGGTCAGCCCATTATCCTTGATTAGCATAAATTAATCTTAACAAAAATATGCTTGGATGTAACAAAAATATGCTTGGTGTAACAGAGTGACTCAGCCCTAATGCTTTTGATTTTATGCAGTTACTAAATAGGCTTATGAAAACAATCTGAACTAAATTTAAGTAGCTAAAGAGATAGCAGACGCAAAATATGTTCCAATTCTTTTCTCTCCACGGAAAGAAAAATAATTGTTCAACAAATAAGTACAGGATCATGTTATTATAGGGCCTCTTAGTCAGTGTCTTCTGCAGGATGTGTATTGTGTGGCTGACTACCTCATAAAAGCACGGGGATAGTGGCTTTCAGAATCATGCATTTATTCTCTTCTCGATATATTATTTGTTTTTATTTGGGGGTTACAGTGTCATTTTCTCTTCTGCAAAATGAAGAGTTAGGTTTGGATTATCTCCAAGATTTCTTCAAGCTGAACAAAATATTGTTCGAGTTTTCAGGCTTGCTGATTTTATAAGAATAATTCAAAGACTACTACTAGTCAAACTTTCTGATGTATAGCACAAAACTTGATCATAACTCCTCTCTACAGCTACATCTTTATTTTGGAATGATAAACTGCACATTTTAAGATTCACTTTATTTTAAACATAAAATTGAAACATAATGGTGTATATGCAGGGTAACTAACATAAGATGTTAAAAACAAACATTTAATTCAAAAGAAATTTGATGTTGAGTTGTCCAAAATTATGTTAGGAGAAAAAGGCAGTAACCTTGTAGGACAGCCTCACTTCCCAATCTACATAAAACTGCAAGTGCCTCGGTATGTTTACCCACCCACTGTAGAAGGAACATTTACAGAGTGGTTTTGCACAATGCATATGATAGTAGTGGGCTCTACAACAGTTATTTTTCCTTGTGGTGACTTTAATTTCAACATAAGTGTAATCAAAGTTTCATGAGTTTAGACAAGAAGGACAGCACTGATTCTGGGTCCCTCTGCTGGGTCCCCTAATAGTTTTCTCTGTTCAGAAAACTCCATAGAAACGTGATTCAGAAAATCAAAACCAAAGCAGCTTCTGCTCTGAGAATGATCCTTGGCAACAAGAAATCTTATTGCTCACTAAGCCTCGTCACTGACTGTCACAACCCTTTCTTTCACCTAAGGGCAGGATTATATGAACTCTGCTTCACAGTTCTGGGCTAAGCATGCGCATAGCAAAGCAAAACAAACGTCCCAAATAAGTCAGGAAGCAAATGCCTAACTAACCAAAGTGGCCACAAACTAGGAGAAATTATGAGTCTCTGTGAAGTAATAACACGAAAAAGAATTGCACCCTTAAGGTATCATCACTCATAGTGTTGACAATTGAATTATAGAGAAATAATAGAAAATAAACAATTTTCCCTCTATGATCAGTTTTTTTTTGGGGGGGATGCTGGGGATCGAACTCAGGGCCTTGTGCTTGCTAAGCAAGCACTCCACCACTTGAGCTAAATCCCCAAACCCTATGGTTGGCTTTAAAAGGATCTCAATTCGATGTATCTAAGAGCCTTGCACAACTTTACCCTAAAACACCAAGAAAGTTACATAAAAAGATGAAAACTCAGATAAGGAAAATGTGGTATTTATATACAGTGGATTACTATGCTGTCATAAAAATAAACTTGAGGCATTCATAGGTAAAGGCATGCAATTTGAGAATATACTATTAAGTGAAATAAATCAGCTCAAATACCCCATGATTTCTCTTACATGAGAAATTCTCTCTCTCTCTCTCTCTCTCTCTCTCTCTCTCTCTCTCTCTCTCTCTCTATATATATATATATATATGGGAGATGAATAGGAAATAGGGAGAAGTTCAAGTATTTCCCCAAATTACACATTCCATTGTTTTAAAAATATTTCAATATATATGTTAATTGGTTTCATTTATACTAGAAGTTTATCTTAGTTCACTGAAAAGAAAATTTGTGTTATTGTTTATTTCTTTTTTGTAAGAATCTTTTTTGGGGCGGTGCTGGGAATTGAACTCAGGGCCTTGCCCTTGCTAGACAAGCACTCTGCTACTGAGCTAAATCCCCAACCTCTGGAGAATCTTTTTGGTTTATGTGTTGTACTGAGTAACTACTTTGAATATAATGATACATAGTGTAATAACTATTGTTATTCTCTCATTAATTGGCTATGAAAATGTTTTATTTTTTCATAAAATAAAAAATACTATAAATTATTCAAAGTGCAGTGCATTTCATCATTTCTTTCCATGGGTAAGAACGCTGATCCAGTGTTTCTTGGATCAACAGCAAAGTTTTTCAAAAGCAATTCTGAGAATTTAGAAAATTCAGGAAAATCAAACGCCCACAAAGAAACTTAATTGTTTCAAAAATGAAATGTGGAAAATTGGAGGCCTAAATGGAAAATCAAAGTTAGTCATTTGGAATTAATAAATAGCACTATTATAATTGGAAATAGCATAGAAATTAAATATCCTTTTGGTAACCCCACCTGGTTAGGAGATGAAAAATGCAGGTTTAGATGCAGCTTTGATCTAGAATCATATAAGTGGCATTGGCCCTGACCATGCTGATAATTAAGGAAATCCTTTATGTATAAAATACTTCATTTTGGACCTCTATTTTTTTTGGGGGGAGGGGTGCTGATGATCAAACACAGAGTCTTGTGCTTGAAAGGCAACCGCTCTACCACTTGAGCTGAATCCCCAACCTCTGGACCCCTATCTTTTAATCATAGTCTTTTCCATCCTATTATACATTGACATGTAAATGGCATTACCTTGGAAGTGGTATTGTTAAGGAGATACCTATTTAGCGCTTCAGGTGTGATTTTCCATACATTTCAGAGAATACTTTCTTGTACTCTTACTGTCATTGAATACTTATAAAGCTCTCTATACAAATGCACAGATCTCTGCAATGTTCTGATGCACTTATTTTATAAACTAGAGTCCTTATTCTCTTGGTGTCTACATGATGCATTATGTGGTAATTTCACATTTAAGTTATGAGATAACCATATGTTTACTCAATGTAATTAATTTTCCTTTGGGAAATGTTCCTTTAATTATGTTTAGCATATTTGAATGATTCTCATTTTCAATCTGTGTTCAAAGGCACCTGATTTTAATGGATTGATTTTCTAGGCGAGAGAAAGGATACCATTACATTTGGTCTGCTTTGATAGTGTGCCTTACACGTTTGGCCTGGATGGCATCCTATACCAGAGTTTATCACTTCATTAATCTATTAAGATGCATCAATTATATCTAACATCTCATAGCTACGTAACTAAAATATAAACTTAATCAAATTTACATTATGGCTAAAATTATAGAACCAAAAAAAAAATGAAAACTCAAAGAGACAGTGAAAACTAAGACTGAGAGACAATCTACTGACAGATTCTGGGAATAATTTCTACAAACTGAGCCCTGAAAGATAAGACCAGTTCTCCTCCTTCATGCAATGGCAGAGTAGAAGACACGGTGGCTCTTATTTACTACCTGCTTCTTAGTTCAGAAATCCCAGAATTTGTATGGACTTAAAATTATGCAAGCGTTTGTCTATTTTATGCTTTGAAGCAACCGATATACCGTTCCAAAATAGATTGCTTATTTAACAAGTAAAATATTATTTATTTACTTTTTACATTTCCAAAAGGTATATATATTCACTGTATAATTCTTGGAAATCTAGGGAAAAAAAACGAAGTAAAGTAATATAGTTATTCCCAGAGATCACCATTATTAACATGAGAACATATTGCCTTTCTTTTTATGCATTCTTTTATTTTTTATAAAAATAAGAGCATGTTATACATACAACTTTGTAACTTGTTTTACATTTGAAATGACATAACCCAGTAATTTAAATATGTATAGAATGTGGATGTTTATATGTATATATCCACACATATAAATAGATGAAGACAGAGATACTCTGTTATTCCATTGCATGCAGGTATCATACATATTTTTTAAGTAGTCTTTTATTACTGAGCACTTGGGTGATTTTCTGTTTTTGTCTATCATTTATAATATTCCATGAACATATGTATAGCTTTTTAGGTACCTCTATGTTAGTTTCCTTAGGATAAAGATTTAGATGTGGAATTGGTGGGTCAAAAGAATTGTTTACTTTTCCTTTTAAACAACATTCAAACATATGAAACAAAATTTTAAAAATATTATAAAGTGTTTAATTCTCATTAGCTTCAAGATTTTTATTGAGCTTAATTTTTCCATATAACTGAATCTAATCTGCTAACACCCGCTGAACTGGCTCCAATATGATTCTACAGTGTCATTTTCTTGTAAATTTTTCTTTGCTTTTAACACTTATTGTGTTTCTTCTTGAGAACAGCTAATGAAAACAACACCAATTTGGTAAGATATTAAGTAGTCATCTCCAGCACAATTTATCACCATCCCAACTCTAAGGTTTGGAGAAAAATCATTTTTACTTCCATGTCTTCCTCTTACTCTGTGATTCCACTCATATTCCATGCAAATTAATTTATCTTTTGTTGATTTTTCTAAAGTATCATTGATATCTTCTGCAAACTTTGAGCTATGTGTCCCCAGTTCTTCTTTGCCCTTAGCTCCCTGTGGCCAACCTCACCTGCTGCCCAAGTACCCAGCACCCTGAACACCCACTCACCTAGGAATGCTTTTTTTTTTCTGAGACTGAGTGCCAAAGGCCTCAATAAAATGTACCAATTTTAAAACATCAACAGTGTTGGGTTAATTTGGCTCTTTTCCTTGACAATTTGAATTTTAAACTTTGAGACACTGGGTTACTCCCACAACTGGAGAAGGCTTTTGAAATAGAATATACTAGAGTGTGCTGGCCTGGAGTTGCCACTATGGCATGCTAAAGCCTCATGCAAGTCAGGGTTATGGAAGAGGGAAATCCAAGGCACATCAGAGGAAGCCACTCAACAGCTACAAGAATGAAACAGACATAGGGAGGAAAGAAGAGATGAAACATTGAAATGCCAGCGGGATTTGGAAACTAAATTGAAATGAGGTTAGAATAAGTTTCTTTAATGAAAATAAAGCAATTGATAGCAATTTTTCATACTGAACCTTAAGAATCCAAAGCCTCTATTCTCTCTGTTGGCTCCAAAACAATAACCCAAAAGATTAGCGATCAGAGGAATCTTCTCTGTGGAAAGCGTTCCAAACCAAAATGCCACCCACTCACCCACACACACACACACACACACACACACACACACACACACACACACTCTCTCTCTCTCTCTCTCTCTCTTAGGTGTTTCCTGCTGACTTAAATTCCTGACACATTTTGTACTTCATACACATCAAGTCCTGTCCCTCAAATATAGAAATTCTAACTAGCTTTTTAACAGCTCATTATGAAATACAAATGGATAGCCAACAATAACTACACATTTAAGAAAATATTTTATTATTAAAGAGTTCAAAATGAAGAAAGGTAAAGAAATTGAAGAAACTAAAGACATTGTAAGGAATGAAAGAAGACTTTAAATAACAGCAATTTACATACCTTGGTAATTAGAAAATAATTACTTCAGTAAAAGCGAACAGGATATTTTGAAGAAATATCACAAAAATAAGGAAGAGTTCTAAGAAATTACATATCTGCCGATGTGAAAATTTAATGAAGCACTGGAAGATAAATTTTAGTAAGTTTCTGTACAATAGGAGAAAAGGCAAAGGGGGAATAAAGACAAAAAATTAGAATTATAGAAAGCCAAGTATCCAACAAGTTAAAAGTTCTAGAGACAGAGAACAGTGAAATCACAGAGAAAGAAATTAAAAAGTCTATGAGCCAAATTTCAACCTGCATTATTGGCAAAATCTTGGGGTAGCAGGGACAATGGTCAAATCTCAAGGTCTTCCTAGAATGGAAAGACTGAATAAATTACCGCCCCATCTTTATCCTCAACACAAAGATAACCCCACCACACAGAGTCTTGGGTGGGCAAGTCAAACACAAACATTAAATTTGTATTAAGGTGTTCCTAGAATTAGTAATGCCCACAGATACCTGGTGGCGGCAAACAAAAAGCTCTCTCTAGAGAAAGAAACCATCATTAAAAGCATCATATAATTCCTATTAGACAAATTTCAGATGCACTGTTAAGAAAATAGCCAGGTGTGGTTAAGCCCACCACTCTAGGAGGCTGAGGCAGTAGAATTATAAGTTCAAGCCCTTATCAATTTAGAGACTTAGTGAGTTCCTGTCTCAAAATAAACAATAAAAAGGACTGGTGATACAGCTCCATGTGAAGGCCCTGGGTTCAATACCCAGTACTTAAAAAAACAAAAAAGAAAAAGGAAAGAAAGAAATGAGAAAACAGGCAATTATAACCACAGGCACAAGCAGATAAGACACCATGAGCAAGAATCAATAGAAACCACAGTCAATAGAAACACACCAAGTGTGGTAGACAAAACCCTAAATGAATTCCCTCTCAGCCTTTGCCACAACCCTCTCTCCAGGTACCTCAGCAAAAGTTAATCAAGGTAATGCTGTGGAA
The DNA here is from genome assembly GCA_004026905.1 of Hystrix cristata. Taxonomy (NCBI): domain Eukaryota; kingdom Metazoa; phylum Chordata; class Mammalia; order Rodentia; family Hystricidae; genus Hystrix; species Hystrix cristata. The sequence goes on from PVJO010014945.1 coordinate 17,991, forward strand.
TGATTTTCAACAAGGTAGTCAAGGTTCTAAATCAGTTGACTTAAAATAGAGAGATATCTTTAGTGAACCACAATCAGGTAAACTTTTAAATATTTACTGGGCTCTTTCCCATGAAGAGATTTGAAGCCTGAGAGGGAATCTGTTATTGACTTGGAGGATGGATAAGATCATGTGACAAAAAACGCAGACAACCTGGGAACAGAAAGAACCCCCGTCACCCCCGAGTTGAGAGTCATCAAGTCTGCCACAACAAAATGAACTTGGAGGAAGACTCTGAGCTCTAGAGCAAAATGCAGGCTGGCAAAAACTTTGATTTCAGCCCCAGAAAACAACAAGCAGAGAACTCCACCTGAACTTCTGAGCTAATAACTGGTTGTTGATTTAAATGACTAAATCTGTGATAATTTGTTTTACAACAATAGAAAACTAATAACCAATAAAGACTATAGAAACTGGAACTATCTGTAATGAACTATGAAACAGCTATGCTTTCTGTGTTTAAAGAAATGAAAGACACTGTTTAAAATGTCAGCAGAAAACAAGATATTATGAAGTTTGTCACAGACTTCTACATTCATCCATGCTAGAGAAATAGGGATTTCATAATATACACATATATCAAAACATCACACTGTGCATCCTAAATATATCCATTTATTTGTCAATCATACTTCACTAGTAAGCTGGAAAAATGTTTAAAAAGAGTACTAGGGATTGGATTTACTCTCCTTGCTCAAGCAACCAGAAAGCTGGAGAATGACTATATATATATACGCCGTTTACTAGTGTCCATGAGAAAGGACAGAAAGATATATTCCACAGGAAGAACCACAACGCTATATAGCTAATAATCCCTGCTTCGAGTCCTTTTCCCAGAAAAAAGTAGAAAGATAAATAATAATGAAATAAACATGGCCATCATTCCTTTTTTGGGTATTCGCTTAGTATTTTCTTCATCATAACTCAATACTCAAAAGCCCCATTAATCTCATGCCAACCATTATGCACCCCTCTACTCTGTGCTCATTGCTGTCACCTTCTGACCTTTAGGCATTACCAGCATGACTGTACCTCAGTAAAGGTCTTCAGCTCCACATCAACTCTTACCACCCTTTGGCAGTTCAACAGCCTGGGAGGCTGCTCCTAGCCAGCTCCCTGGCCTCATAAAACCTTCCTTGGAGCTAATAAGCCATCTCTGAAATCACCATCTAAATACCTACACGGACCAGACCTTCTACCATCCAATTAAGAGATTTCATCACTTGGATGTTTCTCAAATACCTCCAATCAAAAATGTCCAAAATCGACAGGAGCCAGAAGCACACTCATGGATTTACAGTCTTTACCAGCACATGCACATGGCAGCGCCTGGGGCGCCTTAGCCAGGAGGGGCTTGGGAGTTTGATAAGGCTGTGTGGATTCTCTCCAGGATCTAGGACTAGTTCTTCTCAGATGAAAACATCAGCATGAGAGTCGACGGCATCCTGAAAGGCACAAGCTGTGGGCCACTGCTCTGTCCATGCATTCTGGGACAATGCACATCCTGCAGCTGTGGGCCTCTTTGCTCACCAGCTCCAGGATCTTGGCTACCAAGCACTGAAGAATGACAGCAAAGAAAACCAGGTTCCGAGTGCAGGCGCTAGGCAGTGTTTCCCCAGCAGGAGGCAGTGACCCAGCCCCCTGGGACTGCTGCTCAGTTCCTGTGAAGCAAGAGCAAGTCCACTTCCTAAACACATAGAAGCATCTATGGCATTTTCTCCCAGACACGGCAAGAATGAAACTAATGGATTTGGCTCTGATTTGCCTGACTTGATTGTTCAGTGGCCTGAGCCTCTGAGAAAATCAGTCACCACTGCTTATTCCTGCACACTGTATCCTGGTGCCACAGCCCGCATTGGCCAGCTTGTGTGCTGCCTTAGACACTGGGACGCTGCTGGTGTTCAATGGGCTCATATCAGGACTTAGCCCAGAGATGTGCATGTTACGAAGCTGGTCATCTTAATGACTATATCAAAATGTGACAACAGTATATCCCGAGAATGGCCAATAACAATTAATGTGGATGAGATGTAGAACAAGCACTCTCATAAATTGGTGGAGTGGAAAGTGGTACAGCCACTTTGAAAAAACTGGCAATTTCTTATAAAAATAGACCCACTCATTTGCTCTTCTAAGTATTTTTGAGACAAATCAAAATATAAATATACATACGTGAAAAAGGTGCACCTGAATTTTATAGCACTTTTATTCATAATGGCCCAAACAGGACATAGTCCAGGTGTTCATCAACAGAAAAATGGATAAACAAATTGCAGTGTGTTCATACAATGGCATACTGCTCAGCAATAAGATAGAAATACACACACTAACATGAATCCATTCCGTAGACACTGTGCTGAATGAAAAATTCATACATGAAAGAATATATGCTATTTATGTAGATGTGCTTTAAGTTCTAGAAGAGGTAAAATTCTTGTTGCCTCCAAGGTGAAGGAAGGCAGGACTGGCTGTGAAGGGGACACCTGGGAACTTTCAGAATATGAGTGTGATCTTTTTTCAGAATCGTGCATTTAAAATGTGTGCATCTTAAAATCATACAAATTTTACCTAAGAAAAGAAACATACAAGTGTAATAATCAAGTAGCTTGGAGAATGGGGGGAGATATAAATAAACAAGAATGACAGAATATTGATAGTTGTTTAAATTGAATGAATCAGTACCTGTGTTTCATTAAATTTTGTTTATTTTGTGTTTGAAATTTTCTGTAACAAAAAGTAAACCATATTAATCCATATTATCCTGGTATAAGAATTTTCTCCAATATACTAGCAGTCTCCAGTAACTAGCCAGAAAGGCATGTGGCGTAATGCTTACTTGGCTTGTAGAGTGTACTCCAGAATTTGTTAAACACACACACACACACACACACACACACACACACACACAGACTCACTCACATAGGAAAAAATAACAAAAATGATTTACTCCAACATGTTAAAATGGTTAGTTCCAGGTAGCAAAATTATGGGCAATTTTTACCCTCTCTATATTTTTATACCTCTTCCAAATATATAATTAGGAACATGCACTCCTTTTATAGTCACAAAAAGTAAACTATATAAAAATGTTAACTATGATTTTCTTTGAATTCCTCTTGTATTGTTACTATGGTTTCAGAAATTCAACAGACTACCACATCATACTCTTAGGAAAAGCAATCCTGCTAATTGTATTCTTTGTTAGGAAGAAAACTAAACCTTTTGCCAAGGTATGAGCCTCCAGGGTACTTTTTTTGTAAAGATAAAAATGCAATACTGCACAGGAGATCTGCTTATTAGACACTGGGCACACTCTCTGTAGAACCAAAATAACTCTTCAGAAATTTCCTGCCAAATTCACAGCTAAACAGTTATGCAAATGTAACTACATCTAAATTAAAAGTGCTGAGATGCTACAACCAACAGACTTTGAAGTATGATTGCTTTTGGTGGTGTAGGCAGAAAGGCTGGGACATTTTTAAGTAAACAAGATGTATCACACTTTATTTTGTCTCTTATTTGGTTAGGGGTTTATAGTATACAAGAAAGAAAAAGGGCTGAGTGAAAGTAAAATAATTTGAAGGAAGAACAAAAGAATAAGATTGAATACATTAAGGGTAGAGAAATCCTCTGAAAGATAAACAAACAAACAAAAAACTGGACATGAACTTACTTGCAGGTACTGCATGCGTTATGAATGATACATTAAAAGAAAGAATGACAGCGTTTATACTGTGCATATTAAAATCTCGTTATTTAACTCTTTGTGTTTATATCTTGCCTCCCAACTTGATTTTAAAATAGCTAATTCTTAAGAGTACAGAATCTATATTTTACTTCTGGGCTATAAACTGTAAGAGGGCACACTCCACCTTCTGTACAGCTACATCCTTAAAATTTTGTTCAATGCCTGACACATAGCAGACACTCAGTATTTGTTGAATAAATGGCTATTCTCAACACCATCTGATACTGTCTCTGTGGTAAAAAAAAACATACTTTAGATATGTATTGAAGTATTTATCCATTAATTTATCTATCTCATGAATATTTATTAAGCATGTCCTATGTGCCAGGCATGAATCTTAGTGCTGGGGACAGGGCATTGGGCAAATTGCCATCCCTGGTCTCATGAAATTTGAATTCTAATGAAAAAATTGCTATCCAGACCACATAATTGATGTAACTGAGTTTCCATTGACTTGGGGGTCATTTTTGGTGTTACTAAACTGAGGAAATCTTTTGTATATTGAGGAACATTTCACTCCTTTGGCATTTTGCTTTTTGGTAGGTGAAAGTGATTAAAAGCAGTCTAAGGTGACAAGTATGAGGACACGATTATTGCAATTGAATGATTTTCTAAGACAGCACATGAAAATTAGTAGAGAAACATACAGTTCTTCAAGACGGCAGCATATGAGCCAAGGGAGAGCTGGTTACCAATAGAAACAGATTCCTTTCATTGACAAAGATGAATTGTTGCACTGTGACTCTCCTCTTTCTAATTTCCTGGCTAGTCCAGATCAATCAATACTCCTTAGACAGCACCCATTTGAGCCTCTGACAAGTGTTCTTCTTTGGAGGCCATGCTTTAAGCTCATTAATGAAAAGCAGAACTGTAGCATCTATAGACACATCCACTCTGTTTCCTGGCCTTGCTCCGTCTGGTACTGATATTACAAACAGCTGAAATCAGTACATTGTGATATTATGCAAATTTGCTCTGACAGATTGAGCTAAGAATAGTGTGCATTGGGCTGTTTCACTTTATTTGTTGTATAGATGAATCTGACATTTTGAAATTAAAGAAATTTACAGAAATTGAAAACTAAATCTGCATTAGAAATGTTTTTCCTTATGAAGTTTAAATAAATACCAGTTTGAGGAACAACTTAAACTTGCTGAGCTTAAAACTAGGAATTCAGAGAGGAAAACAAAAGAGGACATTGAGAAAGCAGGCATTAATGTTTCTCATGGTGTCCTTTTGGACGAGTTAGAGAAGAATGGGCTAGATGCCCGGTAGAGCTCGGCAGATTCAGCCCCCGTCGATTTACTATCGCCAGAAAGGTGCTGAGAGTGGCTTCATGGAATTCTCGAGGGAATTTTCTAGTATTATACTGCAGAGCTGGAAGTTTGGGCTTTTTCTTTTCAACAATTTTTTAACGACTTGAGTGAGGGTATTTATAACATGCATGCAAAATTTGCTTATGACAAGAACTTGCTGGCGACAGTGAGTGTATTGTTAAGACATAATGAAGGGCCTTAGAGAGTTCTCTCTTGGTCTGCATCTAAAAGATAAGCCTTGATTGATATAAATAAATATATTTTATATTGAAAAAAGCTAATTCTGCAAGTATAGTTTAGGGAAATGCTGACTTACGTTAGGGGAAATCTTAGCCCAAGATCAGGGAACACACTTCCTTTCCAAGCCTAAATTGAATAGTTGTATGACTCTTACGTAAAATACTTTGAACTCAAAAGGAAAGTCAAAAGGGGTTTTCAACAAAGCCTTGTTTCTACAAAGGTAATATCATGGTGCAATTACTTTTTACCTATAATGCTTTTTCAACACTGTGCTGGTAGTATTTCTTTCTTTTGTTTTAAGCATCTGAAAAGTAAAAATTTCATCCCTCTCCACCTTCTCAGTAGTTGAAACTCACCAGATTCTTGCTTCTTAGGGGAGATTATATTCTAATATCATTATATTAAGATGTGCCTAATTACAAGTTTTCACATTTGGGACTACTGACAAGTAGGCTTTCTCTATACTTAAAAAACCACAAGGTAACCAATGTAACTATTGTCTCAGGACAAAAAATAAAATACAAAATTTTTGCCGTACATCTCAGTTTTTGTTCCCTTCTCTTTTGTTCCCTTCTCTCTTGCATAAATTATAATTTGATAATAGGATGCCAGAACTTGTGATACTACTCACCAGGAAGGTGGACAACAATTTATTAAGTCGATTTTTAGTAGATGAAAGACTTCCATATGAAAAATGGCAAAAATCTCTTGGCTTGGAAGGTCGGGAGAGTTTTAAGACTCTCCTCTCACAGTGATAAAAGGAGCATATCTAAAAAAATTCATTGTTCATATATTATTTTTATTTTTGGTGGTTCATTTATTGAAAATATGTAAATTATAAAAAAGTAGCTTTTAAAAAAGTTAGTGTACTCTCAGTCTGCACTACTCAAAATTCAATGACAAGGAAAGTAGATAATGGTCCTGTTTTGCTGTGTACTAGTCAGATCATTCTTGTATACCGTTTTGTATTCTGAACACTATACTGGGAAGGGAGAAAAATTGGTGAACAGGAGCACATCCACGTACAGATATGATGGAGAAGATACACATTCTAGAAGGGACATGAAATGGGGAACAGATGAAGGACCTGCGATGTTTAATCAAGAGAAGAAAAGACTAAGGAAGAACATGGTGACTGGCTTCAGCTGTCGAATGCCTTATGGCACCGGGAAGAAGCCCCCTTCTCTTTTCTTTGCTCTCTTGGGACTGGTGCTGCTGGCAGCATCTGCATTAGTTCTGCGGGGGAGGCGGTGTCTGTGAGCCCAGCGCCTGGGCTATCGTGCCTTTTCATGGTAGCCCCTACCGCCTCTTTTAGGCACGGTAGGCATTTTACTGTTTTTATTGTTAGGCTCAACTTTCCTTTTCTCCTTTTCTCTGCCTGACCCAAATTTGCTCTGCAGAGCCAGTTTCTCTTTGTTTATAATTTTAAATAAAACTTTGGAATTACTTTTGCCACCCTCGTTCAATTCCTTGCTTGAGGGGGAAGAACCCGGGAATATCAGAACCTACCCGATAACAATGGAGGCCAAGAGCCCGAGAGAGAGAAATGAGCCAGAGAAGGAGATACACCCTTCCAGTTCATGCCCCCAGTGACTGGACTCTTCCAATCAGACTCCACCTCCTAATAGCAAGCCAGCTATATCGCCCTCACATTTCAATCATGTTCCAAAAGCCCCACCTGCGAGCTCATGCGGCCTCTGGAGGACGTTCTCAATCTAAACCATAATGGACTACCACAGGGAAAAGAGACGTTCTTATTACTAGATGGACTCAAGTATGTTAGAAACAGATTTGTAGAGAGACTCTGAAACATTAGAAGGAGTTAGAGCAGAATAGTTTCTTCTAGTTGAAAACTTTAAACTTGAGCAATGAGGCCTTGATTTAAGACTTGATTTTTTTTTAAATTCCTATCACCTCATGGCTAACCATGACACGACCCCCAGAGGTCTTGAGGGGGAATCCCGTCGTTTCTGGTGGAAGTGCCAGGCACCAAGGTGGTGCCTAACCCGGGCCCGACTCTCGCTCCAACACAGAAGGTTGAAGGAAAGTCAGATTGAGACCACAGTGCCAAAGCGAAGGTAGCTTTTAATAGAAGCAAGAGCAAGTATAAAGCTGCTGTCTCTCGGTGAGAGAAACAGGGGCGCCCGAAACTGACCCACTGTCGGGCACAGGCCCATTACACCTTTTATAGGACTTGACGAGGGGGCCCACCCTGATTTCCTCAGGTGAGGGTGTCACTACTTGATTGGTCAATTGACTTGTTACTAGGGAACGTGGGGAAGGGTCTCTGGGGACTTTCCACTAGGGTCCGGGGTCAAGCTTTCTTTTTTCTAACTTCTGTAAAGACAGTCTTGTAGAGAGGAAATGTGACCACAGACTGTCATTCTCGCTGGCAGTGTCAACCACAAGTGACTGTAGACTGCCATCCTCACTGGCAACGTTAACCACAGGAGCTGCTGCAACCTGTTTTTGCTCTTAATAAAGTGCCCTATTTCTCTTCTCCGGGGGAGCCTCTCATTGTAGCCCTGCCTAACATGCCCCCTGCCCCTACAACCACTTAGCAACTTATTGTGACTCTTCCTTTACAATATGTCTTGTATCGTTCTTACATTATTACTCCACCATGTCCTGAATAGTACAGTATTTGCAGAGTTGGAAAGATAAAAATAAAAATGTACACACAGTTTGGGGATTTAGCTCAAGGGGTAGAGTGCTTGCCTAGCAAGTACAAGGTCCTGAGTTCAATTTCCACAACCCCCCTCCAAAAAAACCACACACTCTCATGGAGGATTGTTTACAAAGACGTTCAGGAAATATTTTTCATCTCCCTCCATACATCTTTGCAATGTAATTTTGTATCAACTTCCATCAACAGATGGCTTCTTTGCCTACTCCTCAAATCTGAGATTGTGTGACTTTTCTTTCATCAACAGAACATGATAGAATTGACTTTGTAACACTTCCAAATTTAGGCCTTAAGTTTTGCAGGCCTTCTGTTCTTACTTGTTTGGGTCACAACAGCTTTGTGAGCAGACCTGGGCTAACCTTCTTGACCATAAGACACTTGATGAAGGGAGAGAGAAAGAATGTAGCTATCCCATCTGTAGCAGCCCTTGAAGCTGGGGCCCATGACAGGTGAGGGAGGCCATCTGAGAACAGCCTGCCCCCAGTCAACCCAGCAACATATTGAAAGCACATAAATGGGTCCAAATGGTATCATGTTGAACAGAGATGAATCCTGCCGCTTGAACCCTGTCCAGATTGCCAACCTCCAAAATTATAAACAAATGGTTGCTGTTTTACAAGGCAATTTGTTATTCAATAATATAAACTGATATATGCTTTTGTCTGGTGAATTTTGATTCTAAAACTAATCTCATGCACAACACATGTGCATATAAGTTTACTACAGCACTTCCAACAATGATCAATTTCTTCTTCACAAAGGAGACTGGTTAAAAAATATGGGATATCTGTGAAATAGGGGACTCAGCACTGAAGATCAATGACGTGGTTCTCCATCTACATGTGTGGAAAGATGTCAAATGTGTAGTAGTAAATGAAAAAGCAGTGTTTAGGACAGCAAGAGCAGTTAACCACATTAAAGCAAGTAGACAACCATAGGCATATATATGTATGTGTGTGTGTGTTTATATACACATAAGAACTATCCAGAAGGATATGTAATAAACTATCAAGAGTAGTTAGCTCTGAGGAGAGCTGGGCTGAATGGTGAGAAGGATGAGATGGACCTTATATCCATTATCCTTTAAATATTTTACTTTGTGTGTATAGGATTTTAAAAATACTAATTAACAGCTAAATGAAAATAAAAACAAAGATGATGCCCTAACTGCTCCCAGTGCTTGCAGTCTGCAATGTATTCTGCATGAAATCAACAGGTTAAAATAACTAAAACACCCTTTTTATCAGGTAACTTTTCTGCTCATTGATACTCATTAACTACACACTCTCTGGTAGTGCTCTCTCAACTGAGGTGTGTTCTGCGTATGTATTTGAGCTCTGAAAAGCAAGAAAGAAAAGAAGGTTCTACTAACAGTGAATGTTCAGACATGCACCGGCCCCTCCTCTGCTGTTTATAGGACCATATGTGGCATAAGGTAGGGGAGGCGTCCTGAAGAAAGACTGGGGTGCACCACGTAGAGGGGTTTATGGTAGTACCCTTGCTCATACTTGCACTTTTTGCAGATCACAACTAATTATGATTTCAATGAGCCCAGGTAAGTTGATTTTTGGATTTTTAAAAATACAGCTTGAAATAAACAAGCCTTTCCAAAAGTGACAGGTAACTCAAAGGTGCTCATTCAGTGACATTCAGCTTTGAGACTAATACAAATAACGAAAGCACAAATTAATGACAAGTAAATGACAGATCTGACAAGTTTACTACCCTGGATACAAGCTCTTAGCTATATTTTAAGGCAAAACAATAACTAATAGATCTGACAGGGAGTTAGACAAAAGGAAAAGAAAGGAGGAGAGCTAACTCCAGAGGTTGAAATGACTAACAATCATGTGTTACTCATTACCACACTTTATCCAAGTTCCTCTAACAATGATAAAAGTTTTGTCTCAAAACTTTTACTAAATATCACATGCCACTGGGAACACTCTTGTTCATTGGTCATAGTAAAGTAACTGAAAAAATATATATGGGAAAATATGATAATAAAATGGAAGTGCATTACTTATCAGAAGATACTGTCAGAGGATGTACAAAAATAATTGTGGCAACACGATAACATGAATAAACTTCAAAATCATTGAGTAAAAGAAGCTAGACACAAGGGTACATACTGTGTATTTTCAGGTATATGAAATTCTAGTTGGGCTGGGGATTTAGCTCAGTGATTAGAGTGCTTGCCTTGCAAGCACAAGGCCCTGAGTTTGATTCCCAGCACCAAAAAAGAAAAGAAATTCTAGCTGCCTGGGGCCAGGGTCACACTGTAGGGATCGATTGTAAGGGCAACTTTTAGGGGTGATAGAAATTCTAACTGTGGTGCTGGCTCCATGGTTGTGTGTATCTATCAAAACATGAACATTTTAAATGAATACAGTTCATTGCATGTAAATAATTAAAATTAACTAATAATAAACATTAGAAAATAAATTTAGTACACGAGAGGGAGATTAAGCAGTGGGCTAAGTCTTGGAGATACTGTGATGAACAGAAAATGACCTCGATCATTCATGTTGATTGCAGGTTATATGGGGAAGGGGTTAGAAATAAAATAATAACAAATAGTTACAACCCGCCCCCCACTGCAAAGGACTAGGATGAAACATGGAGATTCTAGGAGAGCCTATAATGAGGAAATACGCCCCAGTTTATGAAGTCAGAGAAGGAAAGTAGACACTGGTCCAAAGAGATGATGAATTATTAATTCTTATAATCATTATAAACTATGCCTCTCGTTTGGCACATGAAACAAACTTTTAGTGTGGATTTGATATGAATAGATATCTTCACTTCCTAAATAGACTATAAACAATTAGAGTCTGGAACTCATACCCATTTTGTATATTTTTGTCCCTTTCTTACAATGTCTAGAAAAGAGTATGCACACAGAAGTTACTACTAACCAACTGACAGATTTGCCTATAAGGCAAAGAGAATAGATACATTCAGTGTTTCCTCCAAAGCGAGCTGGAGGCTACAGGAGGAAACAGGCAGGCTGACTGGAGTCCTGCCCTCATTTCTCTAGTCCCACTTGGAAGCCCTATGCACCATGGTGTTTGCTGTCTCTTGCTGTGGTTATCCCCCAGCTTGCTCTTCAGGTACCATATCTGAAGAATTTTTAAGGCATCTCAGCCCAGGCCCTGGTAGAGACACTTTCATTTTAGATTTTCACTTCAGAAATTTGATCTCTGCCTTAAAACTCTGTTTTTGCCTTCTAACTCAATCAAACACTGCAAGTCACTTTGACAGTCTTGGACACATTGCAAGAACTTAAGAAATAGGCATCAGTCAGTTGAAATGTCAACCTCAGCCTATAAAAGGGCTCACTTCATTGTCCCAGAGCATGAATTCAGCAGCTATGTCTATCTAAAACTGATCTGAAAATATCTCTCCCAAGTTGTGCTGTGGGTGCCATCTTTAAACAGCCTCGGATTTAACTGTTACCACATATAGCTTTTAACAACCAGCCTTTGGGATTGTAGCAGCAGGTCTGCATGTCATCTGTCTTAACATGCTGTTTCAGGTCAGTGTTTGGTTGGGTTGCTCTATTGTGTGAAAATTGGCCATTATCACGTCTAAAAATAGAGAATTGACTCTTCTACAGATACATGACTTTGCAGGTATAGGGCATGAAAAGAGTTGATATCCCAGAACAAAGAGAATATTTCAGTTTTGAGGCAAAAATCTTACAGAAAGTGCTGGAGGATTTTTTTAATTACAAGTAAGCAGACAAGACATAGATGGGATTGCCCTCAGCATGACCACTGATTACTTTATGGGCTGTTCATTCAATTAAAAGGCTTTTGGTGTTAGGTCTAGTAACAGCTTGGCTCTTTACAAAACTGAAACGCAGGGAAAGCAGTAGAATACTTTGTGAGACTGATCATTATGTAAATTGTGCTGTGACAGTTATTTCTTTTGTAAACAAGGTAAGAAAATGATTGAATCAGTCTGCAAACCACAGTCCACAGCGTTCTTCAATCTACAAAGCCACTGTGCTTTGGAGTACTGACAGAACACGTCCCAAGTTAGTACAGAAGGAAACTATAGCGCTCCAGAACTTCAAATCAAGGAACACTGCACTACCAAAACTGCATCAATGAGTCATGAGGTGTACCACATGCTTTGGCAGATTGGCTATTATTCATGTCACTGCACTGTATTAGTCTTGATATTGGAAAGAAGACATGACATATAAAAGCAGCTATTTCTGCATGTATTAAATCAGAATGATGATGTAGTGGGCAAAACCGTGAGTAAAATTGGCAACCACTGGTTAGCATGAACAAGTAACTCTGCTAGGATGCTTCAGGAGTTACAGGAAAAGAGATTTATTTTAGATAATTTGCTAACCACTTTGTAAAGTGGCAAATGTTTCATTCCTTTTAAAATGTTATTTATAGTTATCATTTCAATAAGCATGATTTTCCCTTGCTTGAAAAGTGTTCCGTTTTTCTGTTATCTTTAGTTCTTAGAGTAGCCCTACTAGATTGTGCAAAATGGTATTATCCTATTTCATACACGAGGAGTAAAAGCCCACGGAAATTGAATACCTTACAGTGTCATCAGCTAGTATGTGGCTGAGCAGGGACTCAAACTTTATATCCTTTGACTTGCATCACTTTGTCGAACTTTTCCTTTCCCTGTACCCCTTGGCCCTTTAAAAAAAAATACCATTAATCTATTTATCAAAATGCATTTGTCCTTATTCATGACTTTTCAAAACTTTCAAAAGCATTTTGCACATGGATTTGGTTTTGATGTTACGGAATTGCCAACATTATATCGGGCAGAGTGTCTGATCTCTGTTCTTGGACAAGACTGAGGTATCCTACCTGGCTTGCAATCTCAAGAGTATAGGGATCTTGCCCTTGGTTTTCATAGTGTTTAACAGTATCCAGGGAGGAATCCAGAATTGAAACCAGATAAACATGCAGTCTAACAATTCCAAACAAGAGTTAAGCCAGAAAATGAGCAGGATCTACAAATGATGAAGACAGATAAGGACAGGCAGGATAAAGTCAGAGCACAATGGATGGTGAAGATTGGAAGGTGAAACTTAGGGAAATTTATGAGCCTCTTTTTAGGGCACCTTCATCTCTGACAATGAGCGGAGAGTTTTTAAAGACTTTCACGCTGGCTCAGATACATAGGCTGAGTCTAGAAACCATTTCAGAGCACCAGCTCACAAGGTACCCTTTGCTTTCCTTTCAGGTTCTAAAGGAGGAATGAATGGATGCTTGACTTTGCCAAAGAATGTATTACTTGAAAGAAAACTCAATGGTGTATTTCCAGATTATTTATTGAACATTAATATACAATTAATTGTACAGTAGCCATTCCAGTTTGGAGAATCATTCTGCACTTCTTGTAAAATGCTATTAAGTAAAGTTACCAGAAAAATGTATGATACAGTTGAAAAATGGATTGTAACCTTTAAGAAGATTGATTTAGATAATTAAAAAGAAAAATTTAAATATAGCACAATAAACCATATGCTTTTCTGGGTATTTTTGATTCCCAAAGTGCCTATTTGATAGTTGGGAAAATGCAAGGTGTAACCGAGATGTGCTGATTGATATCCTAATATGCCACCTATTTCCGGAAAGTCATTTACCTCTGTGGATTCAGTGGCATGAAATGCATTATGGAGAGGTTACAAGTGCATTTCATTTGTATGTGTGAAAATTCTTTAGTAATTCATATGGACAGGCCATCGTGAATTTAAAGAAGGAAATCAGAATTCTGTTCATTTGTAAAGTGCACCAAGAATATGGTGTGTTCTCTCGGGGGAACCAGATCAGCTAAACCAAAATTAAATGCTTCCGTTGAATCAGGATGTTTGGCCATACTGCTTTGGGCCCAAATGACTATTTTCCATGAAGTATGTGTGCCAATATTTCTTTAGTGATACACTGTGCTTAGCTGTTGGCTTTGTTCATACATGAACTTAGTGCTCTGATTTAGGTGAAATGACCTGGAAATAAAATGTGACTGTTAAAAAAGTGAAACTACAATAAAAATGTTTACCTGACATTTTTTCATCTAACTAGAAGAACTATGACATTCAAGATAGCTAGAACATGGCCTAGCTAAAATGTGAAAATTGATTTCCAAAAAAATGTAAAGAACATCTAATTATAAACCCATGTTACACTGTATGAAATCACCTATAGCCAACCATTTTTTACCGAGAGAAAGAATGATTTCACACAATACAACATAATAGTATTACCATTACTATATTGTGGTAGAACAATGTATTGTCCCAATTACGTATTGCTTCAATTCACTTCAAGCATAAAGGGAATGGTGAAAAAAAATTAAGATATATTATGTACAGGTACAAATTCCCTATGGTGAATGTGAACAATATGCATGACAAATATGTACTAATAAAAAGTAAAGTTTAAAAAAGAGCCTATATTGTGTCAGGATTTGTAGGAACTTAGCAACTCTAGTTAAAACCTGATGAGAACAAAAAGAATGAAGGGAACACAGGTTAGGAAGGAGTGGTTTCAAACAGAATGATAAGAAAGTCTTCATGGAGGATTTGAAAGCTAAAGTGGCCTTTGATTTTAATAGACTTGAGGACAAGACTGCAGATCGAGGGGCAAAGTCTGGGGAGCTGGGACTGCCCTGGGGTCATCTCTAGAACAGAGTTGTTAAGCAGATCTAAGAAGCAAGGCTCACGGGAAGATCAGTCCACATTACTGTGGATGTACTAAATACGCTTTATTCTTTCGATCAAGGAAAGGTGTTTAAGCTGGTGCACGACATCGTTAGAGCTGTATGTTAAGAGACAACGTTGGTCTCTTTGAAAATAGGCAAATAACAATGGAAACTTACAAGGCGTTTGAAATAATATTAGGAAAAGAAAGAACGAGGACACGAGTCAGGTTAACTTGACCCTAAAGCAGAGGGCAGATGTCAACAAGAGTATAGCCTTACAACAAATGGGACTTGGTGACTATCTTGATAAGGGAGGAATGGTTCAAAACCTGGTTCAAGATCACACAGAGCAACTGGTAGTATTATTAAACAAAATGAAGAAATTGAGAGCCAGAATTTTTTGCATTACTATCTGTTTTTATTTCTCATAAAGTATAAGAGTTTCAAAAAAGAGGGAGGCTAAGGCAGAAGGATCATGAGATGGAGCCCAACCTGGGCAATTTAGTGACTTAGTGAAACCTTGTCTCAAAAGAAAAAGCAAGAAGGGCTGGAGATGCAGCTTGGTGTGAAGGCCTAGGGTTCAATTCCCAGTAACACTACCACAAACAAACAAACAGACATGCTAAGTGAAGAATAATTCTCAAAATTAGGTGGGTTTTGGGATAAGCTTACTAGCACGTTAGCATTTAATGTACCGGCTGGCAGCTCATCAGAGCCCCTTGAGGATCTTTTTACCAATACAGATCCCAGGCTTCAGAGCAGAGAGGAGCCCCAGACGTCTGCCACCTGGAGGGCTCTGAGGACAGAGTTACTCCAGTCACCGCATGCGCTGCAGGAGCTTGGACACTTGCAACATGCCCCGGGCGGTAGACAGGAAATAACTGTGCTTCTGTCCCAGTGTCTCCCTATCAACTCAGCAACTGTAGCTGAGGGAAGAGAGGGGAGGGCAGAAGACATGGTGGGCACTGCCATTTATATTTTGCTAGAATGGCCTTTGCGGACCTCCTAACTACCCAATTAAACTAAGTATATACAAAGACGATTTCTGATTATTTTTAAATATATTTTATTAGTGCGTACTCATTTACGAAATTTGAGTTTAAGTGTATTTTCACACATACCTATCATATTTTGATTATAAACATCCCTCCTATGACCGTTCCTTTTCAGTTTATTAAACACGATTTGTTTTGAGACAGTCTTCCTGTATCATTCAGGCTGGCCTGAACTCCTGGCTCAAGGAATCCTCCCGTCCCAGTCTTCCGAGTAGCTTAGGACTACTGGCCTACACAGCAACGCCTGGCTTCATTTTTATTTTGTTAAAAATTGCAAGACTGCCAATGTGGAGACAAAAAGTTTTGTTTGATGTTTACATTCACTTGCTTGGAATATGCTTGGGTTCCATTTTGAGAACTAGTAGGCACTTAGTACAACAAAAGCAGGCCCAGAAATTAATTTTCTTGCAGTGCTGGGGATTTATCTCCGGGAAACTTTTTAATTACCGGTGGGTGTGATCGTGGAAATGGTCTGGTCAAACAATCAGGCATGATTACTTTAACCATTTTATAACTCGGTGTCACATTCATAAAGCCCTATCTAAAAACGATCTTTTCTTTTCACACGAATCTTAAGTAGCAGATCCAGCCTGCTTTGCTTCTTCCTGAAATGAAGTAAAGTTCTCTCAGATTATTTATTTCCAGCATGCTTTATCTGGTACCAAACTTGGCCTTCTTTATCTGGACCCTAAAAATCCAGATGTTTGTGCAGCAGCCCAACCGCGTGTGTCAGAGCACCCACGCGTCTACCTGCAGAGGAAGCTGCTGGGCAGCCGGGCAGAGGCACACACACTGGCACCTGTGCTTTCAGTTTCCTCCATCTAAGCCCCTCTGTTTGACAGGACTCTCTTCTTAACCATGCCAGTGTGGGTTTCACCTTTCTGCATGTGTGGTTTCACACACCCACTGCCATGAATGCATCTAGCCCTCAGTCTGTCCAGTAGACAGGAGGAAGAGAAAATGAGTTCTGCTAAGGAAAAAGGAGGGGCAGCGTTTGAATTGTAGGTGTGTGAGCCCACCACCAGCTTCACCCAGAAAACCTCCCTGTAGTGTGCAGATCAGCACACCACACTCATCACAACCACACCTGTCAGAAGACCACTCTCAGCTTTTCCAAGCACAAGAATAGATACAGTTCTTTGTTTTTCCTAAGAAGATCATTGTACATCTGGTTATTTGTGGTTTCAAAATCATAGACATTGGGCTTGTTAGGTGCTGGTCTTGGGAGTTTCACATGACTTCCTCCTGTTCCAAGGACTGGACACGGAATCCTCTCCTGCCAAGGAAGTTGTGCGCCCCAGGCTTGAGTTCTGGGTATAGCTCACCACCGCCACAGTGAAGGCTCGCTCAAGGGCTCCCATCCAGCAGCCAGCTTATGTGTGAACAAGATGGCTGAGCAGTAGCATTTTAGATAGAAGTTTACAAGGCAAAATGGTGAGTTTCAGCGAAAAAAAATGAATTTATAGAGTCTAAGGCACACTTACCAATAAATATCCACCTAGCAGTTAGTAAGGCCTGATTTGGAGTCTGGATAAAAAGTGAGTGGTAGAAATAGAAGTATATACAACGTGGATAAAGAAAAGGTGAGCTAAGTATCTTTGTGAGAATGAGCCAGAGGAGAGTAGC
The DNA here is from genome assembly GCA_004026905.1 of Hystrix cristata. Taxonomy (NCBI): domain Eukaryota; kingdom Metazoa; phylum Chordata; class Mammalia; order Rodentia; family Hystricidae; genus Hystrix; species Hystrix cristata. The sequence goes on from PVJO010014945.1 coordinate 35,388, forward strand.
AGGATCAAAGAGGCAGTAACGTTGAATTAGACTTAAAATGACTGACACTTCTCTCTCTAAAATAGAAAAAGAAGATGAAGAAATGAGTGAACAGAAATGGAATAGAAGAACTTTGAAGGAATCCAACTAAGATGGCTTCTATCTTAATCAGGCTTTCCAGGTAAAATTGGAGTTGAAAGTGCGAGTAGTTAAAGAAGGATTAGGGACTTGACATGGCTAAGAAAGACCTCTAATGTGTCACACTATGGAGCAAATCAGAACTATTCAATCTTGCTCCTATCTGGGAATCAATTTAACATGTTAACAAATACTGCCTATATATTTCCTAGTGGAAAGATAAGTTGCTATAACATGACCATGATTTGAGATAAAATAAATAAACAGCTCAAAGTTAATTAATTTCATTTATATTACAAATGATTTCTGGAAGTGGTACTTTTGCATTTTTCTACCATTTACAAAGTCTTTCTCATGATGTACTGGTTATCTTCCCCACAAATTATGTGTTCTTCTATCCACAACTGCTTTTAATATTACTAGTACAATTTAAAAATTATTTCTTGATTTTGATCACTTAGAAATCTGGCCAGATTTACCAAGGTTATATAACAAAATGTACACTATGAAACCCTTCTTGATCATCACATTTCTCAAGAACTCAGACTATTGGGTTTAAATTGTATAGACAGAATGGGGCATCATAAATAGTAATCTTATTTTGTTGGTGGCAGTTAGATTCGTCTTCAACCTTTAATGATCTGTCATAAAATTTTCGAGAAGTCCATTTAAATTACCCAGTCTAGTGCATTTATTTTAACTAACTGAGCTTTAGAAATGAGTGACGGGTTTCTTGTTTTGCTATCATTGTTGCAGAGGAGGAATTTTTAAGATTTTGACACTTTACTATAGGGCAATAGTCAATTTAACCTATGTTGCCATGGTTATTCTTGGTAGACTTGAAAAAATACCCAGACATCACAATTTGTGCCAATGAATAATATTATCTATCAAGAACAAAATCAACACTTTCTTTCTGCTCCTTTTTTTTATTTTTCTGAGTGAAATTTTCACACCTAGTAAAGTTAAATAAATAGTCATTGAATGAAGACATTTAAGAAAACTGACTTGGTGAGTTAAAGTGACGCATTTATGCATATAATAATAGATCACAGACCCTTGAATCTGAAGGCGAACTGGAGAATCATTTTGTCTGAGTCTCCTCATTTTACAGATGTGAAAAACGACACACTGAATTAGAAAAGGATTGCCTGAGGTGACAGAGATAGTGATCAGAATACATAAACATGACTCTCATGTAGCAAACTGAGGTGGTGGTTTTACTTTATTTTTCGGGAAAATTTTGGAAATACACGAGGGAAAAGCCAAGACCTTCCCAATCAGTGATTTTATTGACCAATTTTGGCTATAACACAGTGAGCTCCAGCAGCTTTGTGATAAAATTTAAAGTTTACACATTCGTCCTTCAAATGGAGACAGGAAAGAATATTAGCACCCCTCCCATCCCAGTAAGGACAGAAATGGTCTTAGTGGCCTCTTCAACACAACGATTTCAAGGCAATGGTTTCACTAGAATGTTTTTAAGGTGATGACTTCAGAAAGTAAATTCACGAGACAAATCAGTGTGTCTCCCTGAGTTTCAGTATCCTCATGTTGTGCTGCAATGAGAACGATAATTTTCCAATTTTTTAAAGGAGCAGACTACTTTCTTTTTTCAAATGAAGCTCAACAGCTAGACTAAACAAATCAAAGCAGAAATGCCCTACATGAGTAAGCAGCGGGGGTTGGGATAGCAGAAGCAACGCTTATTATATTTCTTCTGCATTGAATCAATGAAGACAAAGAATTCCAGTGAAAGCAAATGTATTTCCCTTAAAATTCATTACAAATAAGCAATACAGCCTGGACTGGGTTCTAGATCTTTTTCTATTCTGCAATATTACCTCAAGTGTATTGAACTTACTAAGCTGTTGTAGACTAATTGAAGGGTATAAAAGAAGCTAAAGATACAAAGTCTTCTTTGAAGGTCTTTGAAATAATAGCCTAGAAATGAGGCAAAACTCTATTGATCTAAATCAAACATTTGCTACTTGTGATGCACTAGGGATTCAATGGCAATGAGACTATAGGCCTTCAAGGAGCTCCCATATCTACTAGAGTGTGTGGTAGGCTGAATAATGCCCCCCAAATAACCCAGGCTCTAACCTTTGGAATTCACAAATGCTGCCTTATATGGTATGAGGGGCTTTGGAGGTGTGATTAAATTGCCATCTTGAGATGGTGAGATTATCCAAGTGAACCTTTAAATGGAATTACAAGTATCCTTAGAAGACGGAGGCAGAGAGTGATTCTACTAAAAAAGAGAGATGTGACAACCTCAAGCAGAGGTTGAGGCAGAGAGAGGGAGAAGGGAGGGAGAGAAGAGAGGGAGCAGGAAGTGGAGGGGGAGGGGAGAGCAATATTGAAAATAAACAAAATTAACTAAAATGGAATAAAGATGGAATTTTATTTCATACTGTATACACAGATGAACTCTAAGTGGATTCAAAGTCTAATGTGAAAAGCAAACCTTTCATTAATCTTCCAGAAGAAAAATTAGAAAAAACCTTTAGGATTTTAGAGAAATATTCCTTTTTAAGAAAACAAAAATAAGTATAGCCAGGTGTGGCGGCACATGCCTATAACCCCAGCACTCAGGAGACTGAGGCAGGAGGAGTTTAAGTTTGATCCCAGCCTGGTTCACTTAAAGAAACTCTGTAAATAAATAGATAGAGAGACAGACAGACAGACAGACATGGCTGGGGATGTAGCTCAGTGAGATGGCATTGAGTTGAATTCCCAGTACCAAAAAAAGTATATACTATGAAATGAATGACTTGGTGATTAGAACTACTATAAACAATTTTTAAATCTTGATTGAAAGGAAGTTTAAAAAGCAGAATATGCCACAAATAGGGAAAAGATACTTTCAGTGCCTATAACCCTCTCAAAAGTGTTTGCTAAGCAGAATAATGAACATCAAACAATCAGGAAAGGTAATAACTCCAATAAAAACAATAAAAGAAGGATTCCAGCCTGTAGCATGGTTACTTCACAGAGCAGGCACTGAAGGGATGAAAACTGCTCTTCTCTCCTTTCAGTTTCCTTCTTTTGTCCCACCCTGTGAACCCAATAAAAGCCACAGACAAGGGAGTCCTTCGCTGCCCTCCATATAGTTCCTCCATAGGTCACACAGCAGGGTAGAAATGAAGAAAGAGTGGATCTGGAGTGGTGCAAGATCCATCCATTTAAAAGTCTAATCATATTAAGTGTTTGAGAGTGCAGAGGGCATTGGAAAATCCCACGTGATGCTGATGGGCTGTACATTTTTACAGTCACTTTAGAGAGCTCTTTGGCCGTGTTTACTGAAGTTTAACACATACATACTTTATGACACAACAATTCCACTTCTATGTGTATGCTTCACAGAAAAAAAATATATATGTACAGCAAAAGTCAAGTATAAGAAAGTCCATAGCATTCTAATCTTAAAATATTTTTGGCAAAATAAACCATAATTTAAAAGAATCAATTAATACACTATACAGGCTGAGTGTTCCTTATCCAAAATGCTTGACACTGGGAATGTTTCAGATTTCAGATTTTGGAATATTTGTATGGATCTTACAAGGTGAGCATCCCTAATGTAAAAATCTGAAGTCCAAAGTGCTCCAGAATCAAAAACTTTGTGAGCATCACATTGCACTAGTTAATCTTGATAGTCAACTTGACTGGATGAAAAGAACCCTGGAAAGGTGGCTGGACTGTGAGAATCCTGACCGCATCAATGGATTAACCCATTAGTGAGTCCATACTGAATGGGCTGTTAGGAGGAGGGATTTAGGTGGCAGAAGAGGGTCATGGGGGCATGAAGTTGGGGACGATATCTGGTCCCTGGCCCCTACCTCTCATGGTCTTCTCCTGTTCTCTCAGCTTCCAGCCACCATGAAGTGAAGCAGTTTTCCTCTCCCAGACTTTTCCAACCGGCTTCTACCTTTAATTCAGGTGACCATGAACTGAAACCTCTGAAACTGTGAGCTTAAATAAATCTTTCCTCCTCCAAGCTGTATGTGTCAGGTACTTTGTCCCAGTGATGGAAAGTTGACTGATACGTGTGTGTATTTGAAAAGTTTCAAATTTCAAAGTGTTTCACCTTTCAGATTTTTGGACGAGGTTTCCTCAACCTGTAATATTCAAGGCTGAGAATTTTGTAGAATACTCAAAAACACAACATGGAGGTATTTCACACACACGCACACAAAAATTATTGAGTAAAAGTATACATTATAAGACAACACTTCTAGTACATTTCCATGTATGTTTTAAAAAAATACCAAATAATGTTAAATGTTTTATAGTTCTATATTTCCATGTAGGTAGTGTTATGGAATTCCATGGAATAATGCACATCAGTACAGAACAGTAGTTACCTCAGAGCAAGGAAGAGAAATGTAGCTTCAATATATTGATAATGTTATTATTTCATAAGCTCCATGGTGATTAATCAGAAATCATTTCAATTTTATATCAGATTGCTCTTTAAATGTGTTCTTTAAAACATGAAGTGGGACAGGCACTATAAGAGAACACCCTGAAGCCTCTGGGAGCACAGATGAGGGGTCCATATACCAGATATATGGTGGGAGTGTCAGGAAAGGATTGTTGGAGGAGATGGCATTCAATAAATAGATTCATCATAAAATCTCTGAGAATTCAGAGAAGGAAGAAATCAGTGTGGTATACAAACATTATCAAGCAACTAGACTTTAAACTACCTGAAAGGACAAGGAGGAAGTGCGCAGAGAGCCGTCCAGGCGATGGTACACGCGCATATGTTTCTAAAGAGAACTGGGCAATGTTTACAAGCAAGAAGCAAATTGTGGCCAGTATGATTTTAAATTTTATTCACTCAGATACTAGAATTTTCCCCCAGGAATATTTTTGCTTAGTCCATGAAAGTACAGCTTAAGGTAGGAATTTTTTTTGGTTAACATACATGGTTATTAGCCTTTAAAATCTGCACCATGTTTGACAACTTACAAAGCATGTAAATCCTCTAAACCCAAAAAAGTGGGAGAGCAGGCAACATTATAGGGAATGAATGAAGGCCTTAGAGAAGTCTTGCCAAAGACCTCGACTTGCCCAAGGTTACCTGACTAATAAGTAATATGCTCAGGCCTGGAACCAGCTCTTCTGTGTGTATGATTGGAATTCATTCTACCTCCCCAAACCTACTCCACATTTTTATAGCTGAAGCTAGGTCAACATTGAGAACACATTCTCTTACGTAAGCACAAATCAACTGAAGAGCTTTTAAACAAATTTGAGTGGGATGAGAGTGCTCATAGACACATTGCTAATAATTTCGTTGTATGAGGCAATGATTTATTACAGTAGGTGGAACTGCCGAATCTCTCGAGAAGGGTGGGTTGGTAAGTAATTGAGATATTCCAATATGTACAACAATTTTTTTCCAGAGTACACAGCCTGATTAATAGTGTTGTCTTTTTGTAATAAATGGCTCAGATGTTATATTTTTTCTATTAAATCAGAAACTTTATAAATGAACTCAATGAAATAAAGCTGATGAGTTCTGCTAATAGAGTGGTCTTGAAAATTGTACTTTGGCCTTTAGGCTATGAGATTTTCTAATGGAGACTGAGAAAACTCTTAGAAATGTGTCTATTCTATAAATTTTTTCCTAATATCAGCAGATCAGTTAGCCTGTCTGAAAGCCTACAGAAGAGTAAAAAGCATTTCAGCGAAGTCATAGAGGAACAATTGAGTCAGAAAGATTAATTTTATTGAATTTCATGCTCAGAGATGCTCACATAGCACAAATGTAGCCAGTGAATTGAGGGAGAAACAGCACTGGAATATACCTGTCAGGTTTTTCTGGAATCTTACTCTGACCCTAGCTTTCTGCTTGACATTATGGGGGCACACAAAGGCATGATATTAAGTTTTCTACCATCAAGAAGTTGATGGTTACATTTGGGAACTATAAAACATTGCAATACAGTAAATGACGAGGTATAGACTGCAACTGTGGTTTGGAAGACACTAATTACAAGGCCTACCAGGTAGTTATTGCTTAATAAAAACTGATAGAGTGACATCTTGGGAAATTTTATGACAGTGATTGGTTTCTTCCTAAAATATTTCACAAATACGGTAAAAGCACTGCGCTTCTTGGATGGACTGAGTTACACATTGTTTAAAAGGCAGGAACATACAGAATGGCTCCTGGACTCAGTCAACAAAAGGGATTGTTTCTGAAGTCACTGGTTTGCAAAGAAGATGCAATTTAGTTTAAATTGCATGTACCTTGTTTCAGTAATAGTATAAAGACATAAAAATGATTTGTTTACAACGTCAAAATAACATTTTGTAACTTCCGTTATTCCCCAAATAACAAACAGATGATACTTTAGCCATTCTTTTAATATGTGGCAAAATACAAAGCACTTAACCAGGATTTTAAATACAACTGGAAATACTTTATAATTAGGACAAGATCTAAGCAAAATCTCATAAGAAAAAATAATAAAATTAGTGTTTAGGGCTAAGAAAACAAAAACAGTATGCAGTAATTGGATGAGCTCAAAAAAAGAACAAAGAATAAGCAAAACCATATTAAATTATTGTTAATTGGAAAATCCAAGATGTTCCTCCAGGCAGAAATCAGTAATTAGAAAGTGGTGAATCGCATCATCGTCATCTGGACTGGAAATAAAGTGTGGACTGTGTCTCTTCCCTACCCATTTCTCTCAGTCAGCAGCATTTAGATACTTCTACTGGTGACATGAAGCAATGGGAGGGGTAACATTTAACATCTTCACCCCTTTTTCCAGTAGAGACGGAGTACATCTGCAGGCTTCTGAAGTCCTCCTTTTGCCAGTCAACACCTATGAGCTCAGGTCCACCCACACACAAGAGGAATCAGAGAGCAGCCTGCTTTTGCCATAGCCGTAAACACTCATGAATGTCATTGATTTCTGCTAATTGGAAAATTGTCTGCCTAGACATGTGGCCGGTCCTCCCCTTAGCTGATACCACTATCTCGATCCCCTCTCCAGCCTTGGTTGATGAGCTTACATGATTCTAGTTGATCTGTCTATTCCATTGTCACCCATGCCTCTCAGATCACAAAATTCTAGGGTTCCTTTTTCTAGGCCCAAATCTCTGGAGTCTCCAACCAATCTTGAGCCTCAGTGTGTGAAAATCCATCCCACACAGAGAAAAAGAAACATGTAAGTTCATGCTTCTCAAAATGTGTTTCATAGATCATGAGAGTCAGAAGTATTTTGGTGTGGGCATGAAACTTGTTCAAATGCAGATGTGGGTGCTCAACTCAGACTTACTAAACATGAATGCTTGGCACTGGAGGCCCCACATTGCCATTTAAGTGACTACAAGAATATTTAAGAATCAATTTTTGTTGTTGTATGTCTTTTGTTTCCTTCCCCTGTGTCTTCCTCCAGATTCACATTTAGCTACTCTTTCTCATTGCCAAAGTTTCAGGTTACTTGTACCCACCTTAGAGAGATTTTCCCAGCCACACTAGAGAAAGATGCCCTGTCCCCACTTTAAATCACCATTCACATCATCCTCTTCATTTTCTTTATAGTTAATACTGTTATACTATTGTGTATATGTTTACTTGTTTATTGTCTGTTTTCTACAATGAGAATGCAAACCCCTAAAACACAAGAGCTGAATTCTTGTTTCATAGCATTTTCCTTACTGTACCTGTGATAGTGCTTCACATACAATAGTAGGTTCTCAATAAATATTTACTGAATTAATCAAACATGTAACCAAACACCCAGATTTCCACAATTGCTTCTGTATACAGTGGCACCTCAGTTCACAAACTTAACTCGTTCTGTGATTCTGGGAAAGATGGACCCAGTCATGTTCCCCACCCAATGCCAGGTTCAAGAATGGAAGCAAAGTTTTGCCAAACACTTCTGTTCGTGAACAGAACAGAAGTGATCATGAACAGAGGCATTATGGTATTAGGTGGATGGGAACATAAAGTTGTTTGGTTTTCTCCTACCTTCTAATAACCTTTCTTTCTCTTTTGTACAAAGCCAGTTGTAGACATATGTAAAACCAAATCAGATGTAGGTGTACTAAATGTACCATTGTCTGTGTAAAACTAAATGCACACAAATACAGGTGTACATTTTGAATACAGTACTGTGGCTGTGCCATATTTCTACACCTTCCAACAGTGAACAAACTTGGCAAAAAACCTTTAGAAAAGTGATCGTTTGGATAAAGTTTTCCTAGGTAAAGATTAACTCTTAAATTACAAAAAGTGCCAGTACTTTAATGGAATTGTTTTAATAATTTAGCAGGTACTTCTTGGTATTAATAAGTGTGTTAAGGGTGAGGAATTTAGCCGATGACTTGGGTTCACCAGAGCACAGATTCCCAGGAATTCAGACATGAGAGATTCATTAAGGCCCCTTTTCAGCATGTGTAGGATGCAGTACATGCATTTATGCTGGGAGCTTATCAATGGTTCCCTGAGCATTTGGGCTCCTATTGTGGTTCTTTTGAAGCAATGTACCTTGTTTCATAAAATCCTAGTAAGTCAGATGATCTTCAATCAATTATTTTTTGCTACTCTATTTGGGGGTTTATTGTCATGGGGAGCTAGGACTTTGCATGTGCCATATAATTAAATGTTGAATTCTTCTATTATTATCTCTGTCTTTTCTGTCTTTCAGAAGGACAACAAAGGTTCAGAGGCTTTAAAGATCTTGTCTATAATTCACACACATGCATGAGTGTGTGTCCACTGATCCTCCCAAACCTGATTAATTGCCTGCCTAGATAATTAACACAGCCAAGGCCTTGTTGGATTCCAAATCCTAGTTTCTGTCATTAAGGCTTATCCATTGTTAGCTCATTAAATTGAAATGAGAAGGACATATCTGCATTAATTTATGCTTTTCTCATTTTAAACTTTTTACATAGCATCTTTGGATTAAGTAATAAATTAATATGATAAAATTATATACAGTATAAAATGATCTACAATGAATAGAACATGTTCTTCTAATCCCAGTCTCTAACCCTTGAGGCAATCACAAAGAAATAGCCCTTAACAGTCTTGTGTACACACCTAAAATATTTTAGGCACAGGATACAAGAATCTATATATAAAACATACGCACACACATCATTTCTATGTGCTTGTATATAAATGGAAGTATAATATGCATACTGATTTGTGCCTTAATTTACTTCACTTAATATATCTTGCAGACAACTCATCCTTATAAACACAACTATGGCCTCCTTTTGTCTCCTTGCTTGATTTTTGCCAATATTCTGTAGTGAACTCTTTGAAAAAAGTGAGATGCATAGTACACACCACTGATACACACACTATTTCAATGTTAGAATTAGCTTACAACTTCTGCTTCATCACATATTCTTACTTCTATCTATTAATTTACCTTATTTTTAAATGCACTTCAAACTAAATAGTAGATATTAGTTCACTTCTTCAGTTAACACTTTAGCATGTATATCATTAACCAAAGTAAAATGTTTGTTTGCAATTATTTTCTTTAGTGAGATTTACAAACATGAAATACACAAATTTTATGTGTAACATTCAATGAACTTGCCTAATGAATCATTATATAATTCAAATCTCTATCAAACTATAGACCATTGCTATGACCCCAGAAACTTCTTCATGCCACGTTCCCAGTCACATCCTACCCACATTCTCACCAGAAGCAATGATCTGATTTATTTCTACCATAGATTAGTTTTGCCTGATACAGAATTTCATGTAATTGAGCTATACAATATATGTTGCTTCTCTTGTATAAGTTTTCTTTCATTCATAATAATGTTTTCAGGGTTTTCTATATTATTTTTATATCAGTATTTTGTTCCTATCACTAAATTTATTGTGTAAATATAAAATAAGCATTGTTCTACATCTATATCAATGATCTATCTCTAATTTTCTTTATGATGTGAGGTAGGGGTTCAGTTTCATGATTTTTCCATATGGATAGCCAGTTTTTCTATTGCCATTGGTTGAAAAAACATTCTTTTCTACAATGGGTTACTTCGGTGACTTTTTCAAAAATAATGAAACTCTTGTAAGTGTGTCAGTCTTTTTCTAGGCTCTGTTCTGCAAACCACTATGGCAAATTACATTACATTTAGTAATGTAATTTTATAGTAATCCTTGAAATATGATACTGCGTTTCTCCAAATTGGTTATCATTTCTCTAGCTGCTTACATTATTTCAGGTTCTTTGAATTCCACATGCATTTAGGGGAACATGCATGGTGAGACTGCATTTAAGGTTGCATTGAGTCTCTAAATAAATTTGAGTATAACTGACATTTAAAAAATATTAAGTTTTTCAACTCATGAATATGATATGTTTTCATTTATTTAGGTCTTAATTTTTCTCAGCAATGGTTTCTAATTTTCAATGTCTAGGGCTTGCATATCTGCTGTTAGATTTATTTCTAAGAATATGATGTTTTTATTGTTACTGTAAATTCTATTTTACAATATTTCTAACTTGCTAAATCTACAAAATTTCTAATTTACTAAATTGCTTTAGTTTTATTTTACAATGAAGCTCTTCTGCGGGAAACAAAAGGTGATTCTATATATTCAATCTGTATCCTGCTACGTATTTAATTGGCATAAATCAGTTCTAGCAATTCTACTTGTAAATTCCCTGTTCTTTTCTCCACAAAACTTTATGAGATCTAAAAATAAAAAGGTTGTTTCTTCTTCCTAGCTGATCTCTATGCCTTTCGTTTCTTCTTTTCTTTTTTTTTTTTAATTTTAAACCAAGAACATGTATTGGTACATTCTACATACATTGGTCACATTCATTACATTTATTCTGTACCTATAAATGGTGCATCTTGGTTCTCCCCCCTCCCCCGCCCTTCCCCTCTGCTCCCTCCCTCCCTATTTATAGCAGGTTCATTCACCATTTTCCATATTTTCCCTTTCCCCTCTCTTTCCTCTGTTGCCTTTCTGCTTTTCCCCTTCTTTCTTTCTAGCACTCCTCTCCTCTGCACACCATCCTCCTTTTATATAATATCTATTACACCTCTTTGTCCTTATTTACAGTTATGGTCTCTTATATCAGAGAAACAATTCGATGTGTGCTCATGAGTGTCCGATTTA
>PVJO010014946.1:0-46660 GCA_004026905.1 Hystrix cristata
TTACAGTAAAGACACATTGAGATCAATCCCCCTTAAGATACTTGCCCTCACTTTGAACACACTTCTCCGATCATTGCCACTTTCTGAAGCAGTTCTGGCAATCTTTTTCATGTCTTTAGTTGCACTGTCTTGGCTGCCTTGATGTCTTAAGTCAGTTAAAATCTTTTACCTTTTATGGTCCTTGGAGAGCATCTTCAGTTGCACTATCATGGCTGCCTCAGTGTCCTGAATTGTTTCAAAATGTTTACCTTTTTTGGTCTTTTTGACTTGGGGGAAGTGGCAGAAGTTGCATGATACAAGATCTGGTGAATAAGTGGATAAGAATACACCGTGACGTTTGCATTTGACAGAAATTGCCACAACAGAAGTGATCGGTGACTGAAGTGTTGTCAGGATGCATTTCCCCATATCTTAGGCTGTTTTCTATACACATTGTTTCTTAAATGCTGTAATAAGCCTTTATAATATTTAGAGTTCACTGTAACGTTCCTGGACACAGACTCAGCTCACAATTCCATCAAAGTCGAAAAACACAATCAACATCCCCTTTATGCTTTCTTCACACAAAAAGAACTGGATGATTTCCACAGAACACTCTTAGCTTGGGCACATTGTTTGTGATCAACAAGTTATGGCACACCCTAGCTCATAAGCCACTGATGACACCAAACAAGTTGAAACTTGTCATACACAGTTATTAAGGCACACTTCTCATATTGAACACCCTGCGTTTCTGTTGGATGGCACTCAGTAGCAGTATTCACTGTATTTGTTAAGCACACCATATGTGCAATTTTTAAAATTTTTATTTTTGTTAGTATGTGTGTATGCAGTGCATAATGATTACATTCATCCTGGGGAGTTGGTGAATGTACTTAACACATCTTAATTCACCTCCTTATATGGCACATACGTTTATTGTTTCTTTCATTTAGTGTTTTTCTCAAATCTGTTTACCATGGTCATCACATTTTCCTCGGTTTTCCGTTTATTGTTGCTTCTGGCGTGACTTTTGGGGGCCAGTCCTGGGATTTGAACTTAGGGCTGATGTGACTTTTAACTGTTTCGTTTTTCTTTGTTAGTTTAACTTTGATTTTCCAGTTGTCTTACCTTAAAAATTTTTTTTTAGTCTTTTTCCCTCCTCTTAAGTTGTGTCTTATATCCACCACCTTTTCAAGTTTTTCGTCTAATTTTGGCCTTCATCCTGCATTTATTTCTGTTAAGTACCTGTCAGTGCCAAGAGTAGGTATGACCAGTCAGGGACTTGTCTCAGTCAGAAAATTTATAGAAGAACTGAAAAACTTAATAATCAAGATAAATAATACTTTAATAACAAAATCAATTCATTACGAACAGAATATCCAAAGTTTAAGGTCAAACATTATTATATGATTGGGGAGGTGGGAGATGTGTATAATGAAACAGCACAAACTTCGGTTTAATCTCTCAAACACATCTTCTTACCAAGTCTCATTTCTTTTTCTCTATAGTCTTGGTTCTAATTTTTTCACTTGGTTGGGATTTGAGCCTTCTGTTTTGTTAGAAAACTTTATATATCTTGATAATTGATATTTCTATTCTCTTCTGTGCCCCAGTTTCTCAGACTGTTGATGGTAGAAATGGCTCTCATTTGTATGTAGAAAAGTGTTTACTGGAGAAACTAGTACATTATGAACTACTATATATGTTACATCTGTTTATCTTTAATGAGGATATTAAACACAAGACATGAAACGTTTTCAGGAATCGTACAGAAATAAGAATTATGCAGTAAAAGTTTAAAGACATCTGGATTACTTACAACAGTAGACTGATCAGCTGATTTTTTTACTTGCTTACTCATATAGCGGTATGTTTTATTTCCCTCAAGAAACTTTTCTCAATAACTACTTATTATGCTTCTTTTCAGCATTCTTTCCTTCCTGCTGTGATCCTCACTGTGATGTCCAGCATATAGTGATTCAGTTTATATCTTTTTGCCAGTCAGAACCATGATTTGTTGGCTTAATCTCAAAAGAGGAATTGTTTCTTAGGCTTAACATTATTGTGAACTTACTGTTTTGGCTAAATAAATTGATAGGAGATAAGATAAGATATTGTTAAAGGAAGACAGAATTAACAGTCCTGAAGGTATGATACGTTATGTAGTTTCTGGTCAGCAAGTAAGTTTATTGTTAACACTGGCCAGAGAAGAGTTACTCTTGGTCACAGAGGAAATTAACTCTACCCTATCTGGTAGAAGAGGTGGTAAATGTGATATGATCTGATCATAATTTGTATTCATTTACTGGGGATAAAACAAGGATATAAAGTTATTCATCTTACATATTCTTTTTTAAAATTTTATTTTCATTTTATATATTCTTGAGTATAAAGCACTGTAGCAAAAGTTGACATTTTCACTGGATGCTTATACTTTGATACAGAGAATTTCCTCTAGCTTTTTTACTATGGGTCTTAAAATGTTTATTTTAATCTTGCTTTTCATTGGAAGTTTTTCTGGCTCTTACTGTCAAAGACATGTAAAAACCTAGAAGTTAATTTTAAGTATTTAGGAGAGCCATTAACACTATTATATCTCTTTTTTGCTAAATTACATTAAATTTAATTAAACAAAGAAATCATAATGGGAATTTACTTTTGAATAATAAAGGGAAAAGACAGTAGATTTCTTTCCTAAAACTTATTTGGCCTTTTAAAAACTTATGCTTTTGACAGTGTTCCGACTAATTAAGCTAATTTAAAACATTGATGAAAAATATTAGCTCTGTGTTTTTGAAATAGATATTCATAGTCTATGTCAACTCATTTGTAGGAGTAGTAAATGAAACTTGGATTTGGTAACTATGACATATCTTTGCTATCTAAGATATCTTCAAAGGAGTTGAGTAGAAAAACTAGTAACAAGAGTCTCCCAGCATCACAGAATGAATATGCTCATGTTTTTGCTCTAGGGTAGAACACTACTGTGAATATAATTAGCTTTGCTTTTTATTTTCTACCTTTTCCCCACAGCCTCACGATTTTGATGAATGTCGATTTGATATTAGTGTAAATGATAGTGTTTGGTATCTTCGTGCTCAGGATCCAGATCATAGACAACAATGGATAGATGCCATTGAACAGCACAAGGTAAGATCTCTAATGTTCACCTGTTTGTGGAAGACTAGGTAATAGTCCTGATAATAACCACTTTAAAGCAATTTTGACATGTAGTGTAGTTACTGAAAAATTGACCATGATTTGAATGGTAAAGACTAAAACAGTACCGATGTAAATTTTTGAAATAATTTTATTTGTAACCTAAGTTTCACTAAGGTATTTGTTACAGTAAATCACTTAATCTTTGTGAATATGAAGCCGTGTGATGATAAATATAAAGTCTTTCTTGATACAAATATATGAGCCACATTTTTATGATTTGAAGTTAATCCTCGCTTTCTGTTCATAATAGTAAGTAGACTAAAGACACAGATTACACTAATAAATCTGCCTTATTAACTAAGTCACTAATGTGATAAAACAAAAAACAGGTAAAATTCTAAAATCACTAGGCCATTTCTGAGTGTGACTTAAGAGAACTTTGTGCCTGTTCACATACTTGTCTGTACTTGTTCGTGAGTTTCACAAACTTGTAGTCGAAGCACCTGCTTTTAAACAACCACAGAGCACATACACACCACAAAACAAGAACAACCAGTCCAATCTGGGACACCATGACCACATTCTGTGTTTTTTTTTTTTTTTTGTGATGTTGGTGTTGGGGATAGAACCCAGGGCCTTATGTGTACTTGACAAGTGTTCTACCACTGATCCATACCTCTGGCACACTGTTTTTTAGATACTGGTCATTTTTTAGTTTTTATTTCTTGGCTTATTGATTTTGAGTTTTCCCCAGCCTAAAGAAAACTGACTGATGACTTTTTTTTTTCTGTTTTAGTTTTAGTTCTATGTTAGTTGAAAACATTTTCTAAGTCTCGCTTACCTTAGAAGTATTACTTTAGAAAAGACTCTAAAAACAGGAAATTGGAGAGCCATTTTTATATTATTTAGGGGAGAGATGAGCCAGTTTTCCAGAATCTTAGTATTTTAGAGCCAGGCCAACCTGGAATCAAACATGCTTCTGCCATTTGTGACCCTGGGTATGATCAATAGTCTCTTAGTGTATTTGCTGAATTGTCAATGGTGGTAACTCTGCTCAAAGTTATCATAAGAAATAAAAAAGATACCTTGTGTGCTTGAAAATACAGTTAGTCATTAAAAATTTATTACAGAAAGTTATACCTTGTTATTAGTCCTCCTTAAAATAGTCCCCCTTGTTTTTAACACATTTATCTCATCATTCTTGCCACTTTCCAAAGCAGTTCTGGAAATCTTTTCATGCCTTTAGTTGTACTGTCTTGACTGCCTTGATGTCTTAAGTCAGTTAAAAGCTTTTACCTTTTATGGTCATTTTGACTTTGGAGAAGAGCAAGAAGTAGCATGGTGCCAGATCCAGTAAATAAGGCGAATGAGGACATTCTCTAATGTTTTTATGAACATTGCCTTTTTATTGGATGTCACTTGATGTTAGCATTCACAGTATATTTGATCATGCCTTGTAAAGACACTCATGAAAGAGGGCTTGCAGAACTGCCTCAGAGAGTTGCAGGGAAAATGGAACAAGTGTGTGTGAAGCGAGGGTAATTAATGGCATTGTGTCTTTGACTGTAGTAATTTTTAAAAATTTAAATATTCGCCATGTGTTTTGATTACCCTTTGTATGTAAAATTACTTACCAAGATGACTGATAGATACCCCCATTTGATAAATACCCCCAAGATGACTGATAGATACTCACAGCCAAATTCATGAAATTACACCATATTGTTTCTGGAAGGAGAGTTCTTCATTCATTGAGAGTAATTATATATACACATATAAGGAGAAAAGACCATTTTCATGTGTTTAACCAGGGCCACCTGTCTTCTAAGATGTTAATAAGTAGAACTAATTTCTATATATTTAACTGAGATGACCTATAAAGGTTCATTTGGCTTTAGGGCTAGTTTTTCTTTTTTTAATTAAACAAATTTTATTTTGCTTACTTTCCTCAGGAAAGCCCATCCAGAATTCTTTTGCAAGGTTCCCATTTTATTTTCTCTTTTGAGTAAAATGAATACATGAAGTATCTATTTCTTTAATACTGTTGGTTTCTTCGAATTGTTGAACACTTGATGGGTAGAATATTTGCGTCTCAGAGCACTGAAATTTAAGCTGGAATTTAACACATTTTTTGGTGATTTAAGTTCTTTAAAAAGAGATTCAACTGCAGTATTAGATATATGTTTTGTAAGCTTTTCTTTTCCTTTATTTTTGTTTCAGTTTTTTTCATTAGTACATATTGGCATTATAGTACATAATGATTACATTCCTTGTAGGGAGTTGTTTATTCATAGACAAAAGAAAGCAAAATTCATTATTGTTTTACTGTTAATAATTATTTAACATACAAAAGTAGAATATGTGACGTATGTCAGCTAAGCAGCTGTGAATATTCAAGGTGAATGTGAATTCTAAAAGTAGATTGTTTGCATTATTCAAGTAACATACAGAAGAGGGAAATTTAAGATGTTCCTAGCAGACATAGTCAACTAAGTTTTCAACCCTTTTCCCCCATAGACCTGGGAGATGTTTCTTGATTCATTTTTCAGTGTCATTATTAAGGAACTTAAATGTAGCAATTTTAAGGCATAATGATGAAGATGACAGGATCTGTTACTTTTGGAGGATAACCAAGTACAAGTCATTGTACTAATTGCTTCATGTGTTTTGTTTTCTCTATATCATCCTGAGAAATAAGGAAAGTGTTGTTTTACAGAAATCGAAATAGATTTACATTAGTTCATTGCATTGTAGGATTTGATTTTGTGTTCTTTCTGTTTATAAACTTTGATTCTTTGAAAACAGTTCCCATAAGCTCACTTCTTTTTTTTTTTTTTTTGGTGTCGGGGATCAAACTCAGTGCCTTGCGTTTCTTAGGCAATCACTCGAACCACTGAGCTAAATCCCCAGCCCTGTAAGCTCACTTCTTAAAGTTAGTGTGTATCATCTGAGTTCTCCCATCATATGTATGTAATATAAATATGAACTCATTCTTCTGCTCATAGATTGCTAAAACATAGTATATTTTATTGATTAGCATCTCAGTACTAAATTCTGGAGTCTGGCAATCATGGATTTGAATCCTATATACTAGCTTGTAACCTTGGTAAATTAACTACAAGAAGAAAAGAATGATACTATGCAATATGTGTTATCATCCTTCCAGTCCCTAAACAAACAAGTAAGCAGAATAACCCAGTCATGGCAAACCAAGAATTGTACTTCATAGTTAACCTGGGGTCCCATAATTCCATTCAGACTTCTATTTGTGGTTATTTCTTCAGTATACTACCTGCCCTTAGAATGGCTGCACGTGACATCTAGAACAGTAGGCCTATCTTCTCTTTTTCAGTTCTGATGTCATTGATGGGTCTTCATTGGCTTTTTTTTTTTTTTTCCTCTTCTTCTATTGGGCTTTTGCTAGAATGTCCCTGATGGGTATTAGCAATTTTTGATGTCTGGGAGAAGAGGTTGAGGGTTTCTTCTGTTCCTCCCTTTCCAGGAGGCTCTTATGTTCATATTAATAAGCTCTGTGTATTGCTACCTTTCATATTCATGTGTATTCTTCTGTACGCTCATATTTGCACGTACTCCCTGACACATATGCATGCATACATGCAAAACAGGACTTGAGTACTAATGATAGTGGTGCTCATGGTAATAACTAACATTTTTAAAGATTAATAATATATACCAAATACAGTGATAAACAGTATACTTAGATTCATATGCGATTAGCCATTGTCATCGTATTTTTTCAGGTTAGGTAAGTGAGGCATAGAGAGGCTGAGTAGCTTGTCTAAGATCAAGCGCTCATTAATGAAAAGTGAGTATTGAGGCCTTAGGTCTTTTGAACCTGAGACCCAAGACTTGTGGCCAGCAAGTACTTCTGCCATCCTACAAGTATGTATTTATGTGAAATAAATTTTGTTGACTTAAATTACAAAATTCTTGAATTCAGTATCCTCATATTTTCTGTATGCTCTTTATGTGTTTAGTTCAGACTATAAGCTTCTTTAAAAAGCTCAGATGTATTTTAATTAACTTCTTTGTAGGAATCATGAAAGCATTCAGCACATAAAATTTGCAGTTGAAATAATTTACAGTATTGTAAAACAGATTTTATGGGAGAAATTTGTGCTATTTAAAGGCTTCCTTTTCACACTTGGTGTTGAGATTATAACAGACATGCAATTGTGTTCTGTGCTCCGTCCAGCTCTGTCGTTTTCCTCCTTGGTATTCATTCTAGAGTAACACTATAAGAAAAAAGTCTTAAAGAAGTGATTCTGTGATTTAAATTTTCTCAGTATGTTAGAAATGGCATAACTTAGTGTGACATTAAAGAGAATCCCCTATAGAAGAAAGATACTGCCAAGGTCATTATTAAATTCAAATATTACTTTGATTTTTTTATTTTAGGAAACAATAAAACAAGATTTCATAACAAAATAATAAGAGAATAGTAATAGTACATTGTCTATTATTATCTTCAAAGTAGTTACCCAGAGTACAGGACATAGACCAAAAAGGTTCTTACAAAGAAGAAACAAACAGATAATAACACAAAACTTTCTTTTCAATGAACTAAGATAAATGGGATCATATCAAATTAAAAAGCTTCTGCACAGCAAAGGAAACAACCAGCAGAGTGAAGAGACAACCCACAGAAGGGAGAAAAATCTTGCCAGCTATTCCTCAGAAGACTAACATCAAGAATATATAAAGAATTCCAAAAAATTAGACTCCTCATAATAAAAGACCCAAATCAAAAAAATGGGCAACTGAGATGAATAGACACTTCTCAGAAGTAGTAGTACAAATGGCCAATAAATACATGAGAAAAAAAAAAGTTTCAATTTAATATCTTGAAATGGGAATAGGTATCCAGGACCAGTAATTTTATTTTGAAATATGTAGTATTCAGATGGCTTTGTGTGAAATCCATTAATGTTCTGCATTTCCTTATAACTTGAGACAATAAAAATTTTAAAAACTTTTAGGGAGGGTTTTTAAAAAAATCTCTTCACCTTGTGTATCATTTCAAATTAAATGGTGTTTGTGAAAATTCTTCATAAACTGAAATGTATAAATGAACAGTTAAGATTGTTTTTATTCAGATTAAACAAACATTTTCCTAGTAAGGGTATGCCTATGTATCATCAAAGGGCCTCTGTGAGCATTTTTTTTTTTTTTTTTACTAACCAGTTCATCAAAGAAATCTGATGAGCCACGTGTTCTATTATTTTTAAAAAATCATAAATTATTCGTGGAATCTTCTATGATTAGAGTACATGTGATACTAAACATAGTTTGTACTTACTGCTTGCTGTGAAATATACTCTTCTTCCCCACCCCAAAGAAACAAATGAACTAGCAGGAAGGCTTGCCTGGCACTAGCATATTTAAGAATCATTTTGAAAAAGTGAAGGCATTCCATAAGGGAGCAACCTTATCTGAATTGGTGATCCTGAGCCACACAGGCTTTCCTCACAGTGTGGACATAGCTAAGATGTGAGGAATTATAGAGAAATAAATATACAGTGAGGAAGATTCCAAATAGTAGTTTTTAAGAAATGTTGATGTTCTGTAATGGTAGTATGCAGACAGTTGCTTCATAATTTATTATTTATGGGTTTATTCTTAATCCTTTTGTGAAGACCTAATTCTTATGTGAAACATCATTTTTACCTCCAAAGAAAAAAATTATTCTTAGTCTGAGGAATTTTACGTATTTCTGTGTAAGGAATTTTTGTGGAAAATGATTTTTGAAAGGAGTTTATACATTTTACTTGAAACGAGGTGTGGAAAAAAAGTTTTTTTTTAACCAAGAGATTTCTGTAGTTAGCCATCTAAACGATACTCCAAGACTCACTTTTAAAGGTCTTTTTAAAATTGTGTTGCTGGGGGTCTGATGACGTAGTTTATTGTGCTTGACTAGGCCCTGCAGTCCATCTCTACACTACCAAAAACAAATACAAAAAGTTATGTGGCTGTTTGCCATAGTGAAGTCTTTCCCTCATGCTGATCTCTGGATCAGCCTGATTTTGCTGCATTTTAAAAAAATTTTTGGAGCAGTTTCTGCTTGACAATTTGATTTTCTTTCATTTTAGATTTGATAGAAACTTAGGAAACTTTTAACGTAGCTGTATAGCAGAATTTACCTATTACCAGTTAAATATTAAACTTTTAAATATGCGAGTTATATGAAGTCATATGGTCTTTGCGTGCCAGTTTTAATCAAATATAATATTAGAAAGTTTTCTTAACCAGTACTGTGGGTCCTTTCCATATTTGTCTGCTTTATAAGTTATTGCCATATAAACTGAGCTTTGCGTTTTAATCTGATTTGCATATGTTTAAGAATTCAAACAACTTTTTAAACTATTATTTTTCAGTGTATACTTGATACAGGTAATTTCAGGAGTGTATTAAAGCCACTTATCCATTTACTATTTGTATTATATGATGATAGAAGGACAGAAGATAAAATCTAATTTTCTTCTCTTTATAGCCAAGTATATTGGACATTAGCTGGAAAAAATTATTTCTTAAAAAAAAAAATCGAAGAACAGATGTTATGGATTTAGCTCAGTGGTAGAGCGCTTGCCTAGCGAGCCCACGACCCTGAGTTCCATCTCCAGCTCCAAGAAAACCCAAAAAAAAAAAAAACAAAAAAAAAAAAGAGCATTAAATCACTTCTTTTCATCAAAGAAATCTTTTCAGTAATAACCTAAAAAATACTTTGCTCGTGTTATATTGTCTTTATTGCCTAATAAATATTCATGATTTGTTGTGTATTGAACAATGAAAGAGCATTGAGACAGGGATAAGAATATATGGTGAAGGAAATGAATGTCCTCTGTGTTAATATTATCGTAGTTGAAAGAGTTTGATCATTTTTCAGTTACATAGAAAGTCTGTATACTTAAGAGACAAAATGAGGTCAGTGATACGAATACTTACGTTACTGCTCAGTTCCTGCCCTTTGTTCTTTTCAGTAGTACCCTTCTAATCTATTGAGGGATAGAAGGAATAATTAGATACTTTAATGTGTTATTTCTCACAGGAGCCTTTCAATGCAGGTGTTATTCCCATTTCACATATAAATGAAATTTAATGGATTATGGGAACATTTATCTGTAAGTTGTGACATGATTCCAAAATTAATATTCTAAAATATGTGTAATATCCCCTTTTCATCATTCATTTCAGCTTTTTTCATGGTTGCATAGCTGAGATGAAACCTTTAATCATTCTTCAATCCCATAAAAAATAAATCTTCTTCATACATATAGATCTAACAATTCTTACCAAATTTTTATAAACCACCCGTACAGATTGTTTTTTTTACATACATTTTATTGGCCTCCCTGCCCTAACTTTTTAAAGTAGTATTTTCTTCTTCTTTTTTTTTTTTTTTTTTTTTTTTTTTTTTTTTTTTTTTTTTTTTTTTTTTTTTTTTTTTTTTTTTTTTTTTTTTTTTTTTTTTTTGGTGCTGGGGATCGAACTCAAGGCCTTGTGCTTGCAAGGCAAGCGCTCTAACCACTGAGCTAAATTCCCAGCCCCAAAGTAGTATTTTCTTATTATTGGTATTATGTGACCAATTTCTGATCCCAGATTGAGTTCTTTGTCCCTTTCAGAATCATGGAGCTATTAGCAAAACTGAGAGCCAATTGAGCATTGAAGGAGGCTTTAGTCTTGATTATAGAATAGGGAGAGTCTGGGAGAAACAACTAACAAATCAGTTTCTCACCCAGTGGTTGAAGATCTGTTTGAGGATAAGGGATAAAAGGGGATGACTTTAGATAATGAGTGGAAGGGTTATTCATGACTTTCTCCTGAGAAGAGGTTGGGTTCATCCAAGAGATGGGAGTTGACTTCCTATAATCCCTTTAGGGGCCAGTTCTAGCCTGTGTGGGAAGTGGGCCAGGCCAAGATGGCACTTATGGGCAAGAATTTTACTAGAGTAATAATTGCATAGTTAATGAGTCTTAGGGTGAATAGCAGGTCAACATAGCATCCTATATGGATAAAACTAGTCCTACACTACATCTGAGCAGTTCCAGGATGTCTAAGTGGCTAGCTTGGTTGGTATCTTGTCAGAATTTGAACACTGGTTAGCAAAAAGGATTGTTCTTGGGATTTGAGTAGAAGAGAAAAATACAAAACTACCTTCAACCTTATAACCCAGACAATCTTGGTATATTTCCTTATTCTGTGTACATTTTTCCCAAAAAAGCATGAGAAATGGAAAGCAAATTTGGGGAAGGTGGCAGAGTAGGAAGCACCAGGAATCACTCTCAGAACCCATCAAACACTTACACTGGCAGAATCTGTACAGGCACCTGTACTTGTGTTTCTGGAGCAACTTGCACGCATTCTGTGGGAGCCAGGGTGAGCCCTCCAAGTAGAGTGATACCTTGGTACTCCTTGTTTCCAGGAGCCACAACTACCAAAACAGTGAGTCAGAATGCCTCCAGTACCAAATTGGAGGAATTTCGAAACAGTTGAGTTACCAAGGTATGACTATGTCAGGGATCTGTTTTCTGACCACAGAGGTCCAGACACAGAGGTGTTAACCACTGTTGTTACATCCCCCTACCCCCTTGTGGCAAGCCCCTCTCCCTCCTAATGAGATAATTTCCAGTCCCCTTTTTTCCCCACTTCATTTTTCTCTTTTTTTCCCCTCTGGGAGCCAGACATTAAAGATTAAAACATTTAAAAACAACTGCATATATGGGAGAATCAGGAAAGTAACCATGCATGTGCAGAGAAAAGCCCAGGCTCAGAAAAGACACAAGAAGACCTCACCTTTATGCCTTAAGCTGATTCCTGATACAAAGATCACCTATAACCAGAAACACCCAAGATGAATGTTAATTATTATGTGTCACTAACATGTACTAATTAAAGAAAATACACAGTAAAAAGAATTAAACCCCATGGAAGAAGGAAGATCGGATCACCAAGCTTGCCATGTTGTCAGATTCAAATGTCCCCAGTTTTTAAAAACAACAACAAAAAATTCATACAAAGAAACAAAAAGTATGTCCTTTTCGAAGGAGAAAAATCAACAGGTACTGCCCCTGAAAAACATGTGATGACTAATCTGCCACATAAAGATATGAAAGCAGCTGTGGCAATGCAGCTCAGAGAACTAAAAGAGGATATGAAAAAATAAAAGTATCAATAAGAAGATAGAAAATTTAAAAAGAAACAAAATTCTGGAGCTGAAAAGTACAATAACTGAAAGGAAAAATTTTACTAGAGGGATTCAAAGGCAGTTTTGAGCCAATGAAATGGTCAGTGAAGCTGAATATATGATGATGGAAATGTGAGTTAAGAGAAAGAAAATGGATTGAAGGAAAGTGAACAGAGCCTGTGAAAGGGGGTGGGACATCATCCGCCACGTCAGTGTACTCACTGTGAGATTCCTGGAAGGTGAAGAAAGGAATAAAGGGAGAAAATGAATATTGAATGAAAATATTTCTGAAATTTGATGCAAGACCTGAATGTAAACATTCAGAAAGTTCAGTGGACTCCAAATAAGATGAATTTGAAGAGATACATACTAGGGCACATTATAATCAAACTTGGAACAGAATCCTGAAAGCAACTACAGAGAATCAACTCATTACATACAGAGGACCCTCAATGTGATTATCACATTTTTCATCAAAAATTTTGGAGTCCACAGGCAGTGAGCTGATATATTCAAAATGCTAAAAGCAAAAGACTGTCAGCTAAGAACTCTGTATCTGGCAGAAATGTCTTTCAAAAGTGATGGAGAAATTAAGTCGTGCCCAGACAAAGAAAAGCTCAGGGATTATCACTTGATCCACATTATAAGAAATACTTTAAAAAAAGAAAGAAAGAAATACTTGAAGAGCGCGGCGAGGTGAAATATAAGCAAATTAGTGACTCAAAGTATGAAGAAATAATCTCTGTAAAGGGAAATACATGGACAGTTAAAAGCTATTAGCATTATAGTAGCAGTTTGTTTTTCTGCTTATATTCTACATGATTTAAGGAACCACTATATTTTTTTAAAAAACATTTAGCTTAAAAAAAATTCTACAGCTGAAAAATAAAATAAAATAAAATTTTACAGATGGAAAAAAATAAAATTCTACAGCTGAAAAAAAAATAAAAACATTTAGACTAAAAGCTAGTAATACTGGAATTGTGCTTTTAAGTTCATGTGTTATTTTCTTTATTAGAGGCTAACGCATTTAAAAGAATTACTATTTTATGTTCTGGTGCACCCTGTATGTAGAAATAATACTAGACATCAGTGGAAAGGACTAGGGACCAGCTGTAAAGGAGCATAATTTTTGTATGTTGTTGATATAAAAGCTGGTGTGAATTCTAATTAGAGTGTTAAAGTGTTAGGATGTTAACTAATCTGTATGGTAACCACAAGGAAAATAGCTATAAAAAATAAAACAAAAAGGAGAACTAAGGATATAGGTAGCTCCATGGTAGAGCAGTCTCCTAGTGTAGAAGGCCCTAGGTTCAATTCTTCGTACCTCAAAAAAGAAGGGAAGAAGGAAATAAGAAAGAGAAGAAAATACACAAAAGAAAATAAGAAAAATTAAAATACTTCACTACAAAAATCAATTACATATTGAAGACTAATGCAGGAGATTAGGAACAAAAAGTACAGTAAGGCACATAGTAAACCAATGACAAATCCTTTCCTGTTATTAATTATTTTTAATGTAAATTAATCAAACTCTTCCATTGAAAGAGATCTACAGGGTGGATAAAAACATACACTCCAACTGTGTGCTGTTTATCAAATCTAAAGACAAACATATTGAAAATGAAAGGATAGAGGAAAAAATTCACACAAATAGTAACTAAAAGAAAAATGGTTATCCTAATACTAGAAGACAGTTTAAATCAGAAGAGTTCAGAAGAGAGAAAAAAGACATAATGTTTTAATAAAAGTTTTACTATAGAGCAAGAAAATACAGTAATCATAAACATTTACCTACCTAATGACCATCAAATATATATGATGCAAAAACTAACAAAATTGAAGGGAGAAATACGTAGTTCTTCAGTAATAATTGGATACTTTAATACTCTCTTTCATTAGTGGCTAGAAGAACCAGGCATAATTTAGTAAAGAAACCAGTTAGATCTAATACACATTTAACATACAGTAGCATGCTCATTCTTCTGAGTGCACGTAGGACATAGGGCAGAAAAAAAAAATTAAGCTGGGCAAAGGTAATAACTACTTGTCTCATTATCTAGTTGCTACAGTGGTACAAGTGCCTGTCTTTTCACTCATACCCTTACATTTTTTTCTGCTATAGAGCCTGTTTCTTCTTTTCGAAATCCATAAGTATTGTAAAAGCACAATAAATTTTAATGTTGACAAGCATAAAATTGTCACGCCAAGTTATTTTATATCAAATTGTATTGATTTGGACAAGAATAAAATTGTTGCCATTGTAATTTATTGTTTTTCAAATCACTGTCCTGTTGATTAAATTGTTTGGCTCCAGTGTCATGATTCCAGTGTGGTTTGCTTTGAAATAATATTGAAAATAAATGTATGGGTGCTCACAACGTAGTATGTTTGTTTGATTTTGTTACGGGTTTCAGAGTTCAATTTCAGCAAAATCCTCCATTGCTCTTAGGTTGATACTTAATCTTGTGTTGTTTTTTTTTTTCCCATGATTAAAATAGAAACAGTGTGCTTTGGGCAGGAGATGGGAGAAAGGGAATTATGTACTAATTTGGTAATCTCTGACACCTTCAGAAAGTTAGTTTTTTTTTTTTTTTTGCTTTGTTTCTTGCTAGAGATTGTTATTCAGAGAAAGAGTAAGTTTTTCAAAAGGAAAGTGTTATTTAAAAAATAAAAAGCAAAACGTTTTGCTCATTTTATATCACTTTTGGGATACAGATGACTGATGAACAAACAGACTATGCAAAATGGTGTATGTATCTTTCATATGATTGAGCTCAGACTTAGCTGTGACTTTAAGGGAGTTTTATTTTTTAATTCATTTTTAGAAATTTCTTCTCTTTTATTAATTCCTAACTTTGAGCTATGTGATTTAATTTATAATGCTTTTACATGTTCTTAAAAGTCAAGGTACACAGGATAGTATGTACAGAAAATAGTCCAAAGGTTACTTTGACCAATTGTACTTTGACCGATAGTAACCCTTAAATCAGCTTTCCAAGTAGACCATTTGCAAATACTACTGGCTCCCTCTACTGGCCAAAAGATCCTTTTTCTCTTTCCCTCCTTCCTCCCTCCTTTCCTTCCTTCTTCTTCTTCTTCTTTTTTTTTTTCTTTTTTATGAAAAGTGGTGTTTTAGTACAGTAAAGGTATAGTCTCATTATTTTGGTATTTAGAAATAAACCTTGTTCTATGTAGGATGCTTTCAGTGTTTTGTTGAACCAAAATGACATTTTATGTTTACACAAAACATGCTCAGGAACACTACTTACATTGGCAAATTTGGAAGACAATTTTTTTACAAAAGTTTGTTTGAGGAATCTGAAAGCAAATGATGTTTTGAAAAGGAAAAGTATTCCTGTTTTAACTATATTTGAACTCCAGATTATTAATTTTATTAATTTCGTCTTTTCAAAATACTATATGGGTAATTAGAAGTTGCGATTTAACTCCTTTGCTTCCTTCCCTCCCTCTTTCTCTTCCTGTTCCTCCTTTTCCTCCTCAGTTCTGAGGATTGAACCTATGGCCTTCATGTACATCTCCAGCCACCACCACCACCCCTTTTTGGGTGCTGGGGATTGAACTTAGGGCCTCGTACTAGCTAGGCAAGTGCTCTACCACTGAGCTAAAACCCCAGATTTAAGTTACAAATTTTTGGGTTTTGAATATTTCTCAAATATCCAGTTTCACTATATTGAAATTGAAATTTCTGAAATTTTCTTTTTAATATAAAATATGGGTTATTCTGTTCCTTTCCCCAAGAGAAATAAGAAATGGAAGGAAAAAAATGGAAACAAAGCTTTTGTAAATAGGGAGGGAGGAGGGGTGAGGGGAGGGGAACGGGAAAAAAAGAAGCAACAAGGTATAGCATGTGCAGGTACAAATCCCCAATGATGAATGTTATCAATATGTATATCGAAAATGTACCATTAAAATAAAATTTAGGGCCGGGGATTTAGCTCAGTGATTAGAGTGCTTGCCTTGCAAGCACAAGGCCCTGAGTTCGATCCCCGGCACCACCAAAAAAAAAAAAATAAATAAATAAATAAATAAAATAAATTAAATTAAATTAAAAAATACATATATAAAATATGGGTTATAAATTGTAGGGAGTTATATTTAAATTGATAGTTCAGGTTAATTTCTGTTTAAAAGTGAATATCTCATAGGTATCTGAGTTAAGTAATTTCTGAAATTCTTTATATTATTTATCTGTTACAGAGAGATTCTTCCTATTTCTAATTACAGTCTTCCATATTTAAATCTAAAAGAAGAACGTTGCTAAAGCCATACAATTAAAATGTAGAAATCCTACCCATATAAAGTTAGCATTATCATCAAAAGAAATAAAAGAAACTAGAGGTTTTTTGGGGGCCGTACTGGGGATTGAGCTCAGGGCCCTGCATTTGCCAGGCAAATGCTCTACCACTGAGCTAAATTCCAACCCCCAAAACAAGAGTTATTTTAAGTGTGGAACCTAGCACAACACCTTTGCTCTAGGACTTTCATTGAGTCTCATTATTTGATAGGAATTTTTTTGGGGGGGGCTTGGGAACTACGTGTTTGCTATAATTAGAATTCCCTTTAGCATGATTCTGTGACATTGAAATAAGCTTACTTTTTCTTCTTGATCCTTTTTGGGGGTATAGTTTACATGTGTTAAATGTGCCTACTTTAATTGTACAGTTTGAGTTTGGGTAAATGTAATCTGTACCCTTAACATTTCCCTGAACCTCTTTGTGACCAGTGCCTCTCCTGTTCCCTGGCCTGCTCTTTTTTGTCATAGATTAGTTATACCTTTTTAAAATCCATTTTGTTGAGGTGTAATTTACTAAAGCACATGTTTTGCTTTTCCATTAGTAGTTTTCTTGCCATCAAAATGTTTATTTCATCACTAAAATGTTACTTTGCTTTAAGATGTGGAGCGGTATCAAGTCTTAGAGAAGAGCTTTGATTCTAACCTTGAATTCATATGTAATTTGTTAGTAAGTTCAGAGGTTAAAGCTCATTACAGTGCCTTTTATAGATAGAATGTGTTATGAGCAAACTTTATCAAAGTGTCAAAGTTTTATTTGGTGACTGGTATATGCTAAAAGTTTGGATTTGAAGAGGCTGTTCCTAAAGCCCCTCTTCTCCTCCTCCTCTTTTCCCTCTTCTCCTTTTCCCTTTGCTCCTCTCTCTCCTTTTGGTTCTTCACCAAATCTGTGTTATTGTTGATGCTGGCAGTTGCACCTTGAGGGCAAGTTCCTCTTTTCTTGCCACGATTATTACCACTTGTGATTTCTATTCTTTTCCTATTACTTTTTGCTTTTATTTTTCATTTTTCCTTGTATTCAGATGAGCTTATGAAGTGTATGGTTCTAGTTCTTAGCACTTTTGGACCACTTAGTGTTGGCAGGAACCAAACTTTGTGGTGACCATGGCCCCTTAGGGTTCTAAGGTAACAGAGAAAGGGAGGTTATGTAAAGGATTCTGTGCTATTTATATACAATAGAGTACTACTCTGCTATAAAGAAGGATAAACTTCAATCATTTATAGGAAAATAGAGGCACCTTGAGACCGTAATGTTAAGTGAAATAAATCAGGCACACAAGCTTAAATTTCACATGATTTCTCTTATATGAGAAACCCAAAGCGTGTATAAATTAAAGAGCAAAATAAAAGATAATAGGAAACAGGGAGATAGATCTTTTGCAAATATGAAGGAGACCAAGAGAAGGCGGGGAGGGGACATAAAAAGAATTAAGATGTGTTATATACATGTACCAACTCTCCACAATGATGTAATCATTATATACTAATAAAAATTAAAATTTTTACAAAGAAAAGAAAAAAAGAGACTCTGGTGCATTTTATCTTATAATGACCTGGTAGGAGGATGATAAAGTAGGTATGCAAAGACGTCTTTATCTTCTCACTAACATCTGTGCTCCATATACAGTAAGTTCTTGACCTACTGAGATCATGGAGAACTCATTTTCTGTTTAGGGGTTTCCAGATAATGTGAATTTATGTGTTACAGGTTGAGGGAGTCAGGCTGGAGGTGATTTTGGCCAGAGGATTGTTAGTCTGGGAAGCTGAAGGCATATAGGCTACCATAAGTTCTTAGATGGCTAAGACACTTAATTTCTAGCACTTAGCATGATGTAGGTAGTTCTTAGTATTTCGTTCCTGGATAAAGGTAGTACAGATGGCCACAAAAGTGGAAAAGATAACATTTGGCTTCTAGAAGGATCTAAGTCAATTAGGAAAGTACAAACTATTATAGTTCAGTGGTAAGTCCTGTCATTATGAAAGGAGAGAGGTTAAGAGGATGATGACAAAATTGAGATGTGTTATGTACATATACCAACTCCCTACGAGGAATATAATCATTATGTACTGTAAACATGGATGAATAAAAATAAAACCTGGGAGGGGGAGAAAATACAGGGGAGAAAATATAGTGTAATAGGAAAAGCTTCATGGGCAGTGATGTATTAGCTGTGTCAGGATAAGTGACTCATTTACAACGAACTAGTACTGGAAGTTTTCTTAATATTATTTTTTGCCTTGTCCTATCCATTTTTTAAAATTCTAATAATTTGTACATAATATGAAATTTACCTGTTTAGTCATTTTGAAGTATACAGTTCTTTGGCATTAAGTACTTTAATGCTTTTGTTCAGCCATCACCACCCTGTGTCACCAGTACTGTTTGATCCTCCCCACCGAAACTGTGTAGTACCTATGAGATACTAAATCTCTCTTCTTCCTCCCTCAGCCTCTGGTAATCACTGCTCTATTTTATTATCTCTATGAATTCGGCTGTTTTAGGTAGTTTTCCTATTATTATTATTATTCAATAAATATCAAAATTAAGGAACAATTAGGAATTGAAAGGCATTGCTTGTGGTGTTTCTTGTGTGAACCCATACTGCTAATTATTGCCATAATAACTATTTCTTTTTCTCTTAAATATATTTTATTTAAATTTTTTTCATGTAGCTTGTTTTCTTTTTAGACTGAATCAGGATATGGGTCTGAATCCAGCTTGCGTCGACATGGCTCAATGGTGTCACTGGTGTCTGGAGCAAGTGGCTATTCTGCAACATCCACCTCTTCATTCAAGGTTTGTGATTATGACTGCTTTAAGTCAAAGCAGCATAATTTGGGCTTGTATTGGAGATTCTGAGCAGAACTTATTTCATGGGTTTTGAAAGAATTTCCCTACAGTGTAATTTACTCGAATTTGTTAATACAATAATTTTAAGAGGTAAAACCATGACTCATACAAATATAAAACACATACCAGATTTTATTTTATTCATTAGTAAAGATATAAATGATTCAAAGGAGAATCTGAATACTGAAATGAATTTGCTAATACAAAACTGATCAATGTCCACAGATTAGTAATCAGTACCTCTGTACGGGGTAAAGTTCATATGCATTTCTGTTTACAAGAATCACTTTGCGTTTTACTAAAAGAATTGCAAAATAACTCAGATAAAATGAAAGGCAAAAACTTTTACATGATCAGGTACACCCTCCTGAAGGTCCTTCCAGTATCTAATTTGAAAATAAAAAATACTGTTTTAGTAAATTGTCAAGCATTATTACTCTTATTTCCCATGGGTTTATAACTGTCAAGCAACAAGACTAGTTATTTTTCAGCCTATTCCTAAGAATATAACCTTAAACTTGGCAACTCTCTTTGTCCAATTCCCTCAGTGATGAGGTGCAGACCTTAAAAGGGGGTAAAATACCATAAGATCAAATAAGTCCAATTTTGTTTCACATGAATTACATCCTTCTTCTTTGTGTTTTGCAGAAAGGCCACAGTTTACGTGAGAAATTGGCTGAAATGGAAACCTTTAGAGACATCCTGTGTAGACAAGTTGATACTCTCCAGAAGTACTTTGATGTCTGTGCTGATGCTGTCTCCAAGGATGAGCTTCAAAGGGATAAAGGTTAATTAGGCTATTACCACTATTTTTACTTGGAGAATGAATGGATTTAAAGCTTCTTGATCTTAACGGGTAATGTCTTTAAGTAATAAAGGTAATTATAGTCACTTTTGCTTCAAACTCCTAGCATAACAGATTTCAGTGTCCATGTAACTTCAGTACTTTAATAACACATACTAATTCATTCTCATCATCCATACCAGATGCCATTGAAGACTTTTCTGTAACACTCTTTATTCTGTTAAAAAAAAAGTATCTGATATCTTGATAATATGGAACATCTCACATTATTATGTCTAATACATTTACTCCTTGATGAGTCTTACAGAATACAACATATATTAAATTCTCCAGATCAATTCATAGATCTCTGTACCCCTCTATCTTCCTGTCTTGCACTGTTCTTTCTCCTTTCTTTCACGCTCTTCCTCTGTCTGTCTCCCTCCCTTCCACCTTCCCTCCCCACCCCATCCCCTCACCTGCCCGCCTTTTTCTCATGGAAAAAGAAACCAGTAAGGAAGTACTCTTCTTGTCAACTCTAGTTGCCTTTGTTTGGGCTCTCAAGTCTGTCTCCTCATCTCAGGAATCTCCCAGGCTCACCCTGTCTTCCCTGTCCTTTCTATACAGCTTAGAAACTCCCAAGGCACTGAGCTGACACAGTTGTTAAGCTCATACCATTTGTTTCCCAAATCAGGAATCACTCCCTTTTTTGCCTGGTAAGCAGTGTCTTGAAAATCATTGTTTTATATATTTTGCCCAGTTTTGTAGATTTATGATCAGGAGCAAATTCAATCCCTGTTATCCATTCTGGCCCACAAACAAAAATCTATATTCCTCTTAAAGTACTTAATTTTGTCCAAATTAAATAGCCTTGAGGTACTTTATTTTTAATATGTTGCTTTTGGTTTTAACATTCGATATTTTTCTTTAAAAATAAATTCAACTGAACTTAGTACTTACCTTTGAGTGTTTTAAAAAAACTGTACCTTTTTTATCAGATTAAACAGTTTACATTGCCTTTCTTTTTCTTGAAAAATAGCCCTTAAAGAAAAGTATGATGCATATAGAAATGGGTTTTGTTTATCTTTTAAATGATGCACATGAACAGTGTTGTAATATTTGAAGGACAAGAGTGATGATGGAGGAAATAGAGGTTGGAATGCACAGAAGATTTAGAAAGTAACTTTAAATAGTATTCTGAATACTTTCTGTGATATGTTTGAATAAATGGCAAAAAAGTAGACAAGATTGAGTGCCTTAAACAACAGATTTATTTTCTCACAGTTCCAAAATCAAGGTGCTAGAATGCTTGATTTCTTTGAAGGGCAGTGAAGGAAAGATCTCTTCCAAGCTTCTCTCTTTGGCTTATAAATGCTGTCATCTCCCTGTCTTTTCAGCACCATCTATCTCTATGTGTATTTGTGTCCAAATTTCCTCTTCTTTACAAGGACACAAGTCATATTAGACTGAGGCCCCCCCAAGTGATCTCATTTTCACTTAATCTCCAAATACAGACTCATTCTGAGGAACTGGGAGTTAGGACTTCATAGGAATTTGCCACAAGGAGCACAGTGCAGCCTCTAACTGGTTTCCCTACAAATGCTGCTTAAGAAACATTGATTTTTTTAAGAATATATTTCTGGTTAAAGGCAAAATAAGGATGTGGACCATAGTTTCCTACTTAATTAGTCAGTGTTGTTCACCTGAGTCAAAGGATCTCTGTGCATGCACTTTCATTAAATAATCAAAAGTAAGTTAATGGTTTAAGGAAAGTTAAAAATCTCTATTCTTTGTTATGTGCCATTGAAATAACTCCACACTGTCCTTTTATTTTAGGTGTTCATTGTTTTTATATAAAACAATGAATTACTAATAAGTCAACCTGATCCTTCACCACCATCACTACAACTCCCACACACATTTCAGTAAGACTTAATTTTAATTAGTCCTTTAGGTCTACATTTTCTAGCAATTGCCAAAATAGATTACCCGTTACCTAAATGTATAGTTTGATTTAAAAAACAAGACATACATACCACATTATAAAGTTCCTCTAATCTTGCTCTTCTATATGTAATTAATTTACTGACTTGAAGTGGATTACTTAACATTTCTTACTTTGCATTTTCTCAACTGTAAAATTAATGTTATATCCAGCACATGTGATTGTAAGAATTAAATAAAAATGTATATGATAGCACTGTTTAATAGCAAAAACTTAGAAGTAATAGCTACTGTTAATAAGATGGTTAAATCTGAGTTGTTGCAGCAGTAAGGAAAGCAGGAATGTACAAGTTCCAAAGATGAGATTTGGCAGAACAGATTTGAGTGTTGGTAAAGGAGACCATTCTGATTGGGAGGGAGAATTTGTATTAGAACATGGTTTCAAACAGTTGTCACATATCACTAAGAGTATGTTAAAGGTTCGTCAGGCCAGGAGTGCTTTTTGCCACACTATTAGCCCGACTATGGTTTTTATCAGTTTTACAATACTGAGTATTGGGCTTAAAAAAATGAAAAGCTAGGCATGGTGGCACATGTCTGTAATCCCAGCACTGTGGGAGGCTGAGGTAGGAGGATAACAAGTTTGATCCCAGCCTGAGCAATTTAGCAAGGTCCTAATTCAATATAAAAGATAAAGAAGGGCTGGGGATGTAGCTCAGTGTGAAGGCCCCAGGTTCAATCTCCAGTACTGGAGGGTGGGGGTTTGAAAATCTGTGTTTGGTACTGGTAGGCTATTAGGTGAAGAAGAAATTTAATCTAAAAGAATTAGTTTTCATATCAGTAATTTGAAAAATTACCATTTTAGGGAAGGGCATAAATTGAAATGTTGAAAAAAGATTAAGCACTATAAGTAACTGTAACAGTTCAGAATGGTAAGAATAATCTAATCAGTAGTATAGAACTTCTGGATCAATTTTGATGAGTAGAGAGAAACTTTGTTTGGGGCTGTCTCAGTTATATTGTTGCTGAGACACCACACACTCACCCACAATTTAAGGAGGAAAACTTTATTTCGGTTCACAGTTTGTAGAGGCTTCAGTCTCTAGTTGGCTGACTACACACCAGAAGGATATAGCAGAGAACTGCTCATGGCAGCACAGAAGGGAGCCAAGAGAGAGATCAAGGGAGGAGAAAAGGAGACACTCTTCTAGGCTGCACCCCAGTGACCCATCTCCTCCAACCAGGCTTCTCCTCCCAGCATCATATTTAGGTATAAACTTACCAGTGGATTAGTCCACTGAAGAGGCTCACACTCATGATCCAGTCGCCTGCCAAAGGCCCCACCTTTGAGTGCATGAGATTTTGGGAGGACATAAGAAATAATTAGTGGGGAATGTCACCATGCTTAATTTCACAGTGTTTTTCTGAGTATTTACCACAAATAATGTTAAATACTTTACATTACCTATAATTTTACAATAGGCTCATTCTGTAGATAGCTATCACATGTTAATCCCATTTTAGAGATGGGAGAATTGCACAGAGAGGAGTGCAGTGGCAGTGTTTGCATAGCTAGTCTGTTTATGGAGCTACTTTAGACACGCAGAGTCTTAGTAATAGACCTTCTTTTGGGCACATTCTATGGGAAATATGAGGCTGGTGCTAGTGTAAGATGCCGCATGAAATTAAGTTAGGGAGTGAAGTTTTAACAGTTCAGTTCTCATGTGGTAGAAGGACAAATATCTGAGGAAGTAGACTTTGAAGAATGAGGAGCAAAAGGAATTTGATTTTTAAAATAAAATGGAGACATGGTTAGAATGATGGAAGACCCCTCAAGCATCTTGGTAAGCCAGATGTGGTGGCACATGCCTGTAATCCCAGCAGTCAAGAGGCTGAGGCAGGAGGGTTGCTTCAAGTTCAAAGCCAGCCTGGGATACATAGTTCAAGGGCAGCCTGAACTACATAGCATAAAAAAAGAAAAAAGGAGTCTTGGTAAGAAGAAATTTCACTGGAAGCATAAGCAGTGTCAAAAAGCATAGTAGGCTCAAGAAGTAAAGGAAAAGATAGAGATGGTCTATAAAATAGACTGTATTAAAAGAGAGCTAACCATTGAAAAAGATTTCTGTGTCTCTTTGAGGGCAAAGGTTACAGTGAAGGGGCATAGTTTGAAAGATGTAATTTGCTGGGAAATACTGGGTGCTGAAAAAACAGGTGCCTGTCTAATTATTGGAATCATGAAGGGGGATCTTTAAAAAAAAGAAATAACTTATCATGACTTTCACCCTAATCCTACTGAACCAGGATATTGAGTATGAAGGAGAGATCCTAGATGAGTATAGATAACTTTCTGGTAGAAGTAAAAGCCAGCATTATAAGCCTCTAAAGACAGAAGGAAAGCCCAGAAGAAAGAGAAAAACAAGTACTATTTAGAGGACATTTGAATTTTTCAAGGAAACATCGCCTTCAAATTGTGAGAATACATAAAACCTGGTATTCCTGTACTGTAATATGATGACGTATCTGTCATTGTAGGAAAGACAGAGGTAGAAATGGGACGTAGATAATGAATGGCGTTAATTTTTCATTGATGAGTTCCAAAAGAGTAGTGATATTTGAAAGGACCTTGAGAAGTGAAGTAAGAATCTTAAAACAAAGGGTGAAGGAAGTTGTCTTTTTTGGGATTAGGCCCGGGAACTAATTTAGGGATAGTTGAATTGTAACTTCAGTTGGTAGGCATGGCTTTTATCTGAATACAAAAATGGAAGGAAAAGAAATATAAAGAAAAAGATTTTCATTTCTTTGTTAAATAATATACCTATCCAGACCCAATCTAGAACCTAAAAGCTTTTCAGGAATGGGTTTTTCATATATAAAAGATTCTCCAAAGGGTGTTATTGTGCATCCCTCCTTTGCTGGGTGCAGTGGTATTTGTCTAGTCCTAGCTGCACAGGAAACTGAGCCAGGAGGGTCCCTTGAGCTTCTTGAGCCCAGCGTTTGAGGCCAGCATGGGCAATATAATAAAACCTCATCTCTTCAGGTGGAAAAAAAAAATTAAAAAGATCCCCTGGTAGTTGCAACTTTTTCAAATTTGTTTTCTCTGAAGCTACTTAAGAGAGAAATGAACAAAAAGTGTGTGTGTGTGTGTGTGTGTGTGTGTGTGTGTGTGTGAGAGAGTGGGGCGATTCTCTGTTTATAAAGCCTTATTTGGCAACTGTAAAACTAAAGGTTTAGTTCCGAGTTGAAGGTTTAGTTGAAGGGTGATCCTGGAATGTACTTTTTAGCCTTGTTCGGAGATAACAAAACTGAGACAGTGAATCATGAATGATGATAAAAATATGGAGAGGAGCTAACCTTAGAGTTAAGGATATGAAAGTGGTATTTTGTAACACAAATTAGATACTAATGAGATAAGTGAAATACAAGACATTAAGTAGCATTTAAAAGCAGTTAATTAGGTAATGTTAGGCCAGGGTCTTGTCTGATAATGAACACTGATTTAAAAATACCCATGCACTATACTAATGGATTCCTTAGAATTTACCATATATACATATGATTGCTGAGGAGATAAAGATCCACAGAATCTGGGAAAGTAGTTAATCTTGGGACTAAGGTATCAGCAGGCATTTCAGTATAGGTATTGAAGCCTAAGAATAGAGGTGATATCATTCAGCTGGGTAGAAACGAATATAAGGTATTAATAAGTAATAGCAGGTTACAGTTAGAAAAATTTGTTATAAACGAGTAGCAAAGTTTTCAAATGATGAAAAGTGAAGTAGTCCAGTAATTAGAAAATGTCAGTACAGAATAAAGGTATCGTTCATGGTAGGTATCTGCCATTTAGTCAAAGGAGGAAATAAGGTATCAAATTGGGTTCTGCATCCACAGGGGAAAGAGGTAAAGAGAATGTGGTTCTCCTTGCAGAGCTAAAGTACCCCTGAAGTAAAGAAGTACAGCAGTGTGTCTGACATTAGTTTAGAATGAAGATTCCTTCTGTAGAGAGTGCCTCAGAAGACACACAGGTTGAGTGTTCTTTATCTAAAATGGTTGAGATTAAAATTATTTAGGATTTTGAATTTGTCTTGGATTTTGGAATATTTTCATACACATAATGAGTTGTCTTTGGGGCACAACCCAGGTATAAACACAAAATCCATTTGTGTTTCATATACATCAAATACACATAAACTGGAGATGTTTTTATACAATATGTTTAGTGTGCCTGAGTGAGGTGTGTCACTTGCCACTTGTAGCATCATGTCAGCACTCAAAAAGTTTTGCGCATTGCAGCATTTGGGATTTCACATATTCAAATTATAGGTACTCAGCCTGTAAAATAAGTCATAAAAAGTTTGATAAAAGCAGAAAATATATTGAGGGTTGAGGTTCCAAAATTTGTATTATGAGTGGTGTATATAAAGAGGATCAGCGTATGCTACGTAGTAGAAAAAGATAGAAGAAAGGTATACAAGAAGAAAACACAAGGAATTTTTTAGGTTAGTTTTAATTTTTTTCTGGAATTGGAAATGTTAAAAAGAGGTTTTTAGGCATAGCTACCCACTAGGATGAATGATAATATCTTATCTGGAAGTAGTTGTTTTTGTTGCAAATGCAGAAATTGCAGTTTTAAAAAACCCAGAGACTGGCTATGGTATCTTCTGCATGAGATTTCCTTTTATAGCCCTCTCAGCCCTTTTGAAGAATTATGAAGTGGCCCCATGGTATATAGGAAGAAGTAGAAAAACTAAGGGAAAAGTAAGTTATAATTTAACAACCATCTCTTACGGAAATAAGAATAGATAGTTTTAAAATAATTTCTTTTTCTTTCTGTCTTTTTTTTTCAGGCAGGATCTTGCTGTGTACTTTAGGCAAGCCTTGAGCTTGCTCTGTAGTCCAGGCTGGCCTCGAACTGGTGGCAATCCTCCTGCCTCTCCTGCCTCATCCTCCCAAGTGCTGGGATTACAGGCGTGCACCACCACACCCAGCAAAATAATATTTAATTATATTTCTGAACATATTTATTGAGCATACCTTGGTAACTAGTGAAAAGACAAAACATAGAAGATATTACACTCCCAGAGTCTCGAGTATTGACACAGTTGAAGATAAGAGTAAGCTGATTCTCTTGTCATTCTAATATTCTTAAATGTGTTTTATTTAGTGGTAGAAGATGATGAAGATGACTTTCCTACAACACGTTCTGATGGTGACTTCTTGCACAGTACCAATGGCAATAAAGAAAAGTGTAAGTAATGCATTCCCCCCGCCCCGGCTGGATAAAGTATACTTTCTGACATTATATAACAAAGAATAATTCATGATTGAGTAATATTTAAAAAGTAGTAGAACTGCAGGAATCCTACCTAAAATATCTTTGGAAAAAAGTAATGTAGGTAAAATACACCTGATGTTGTATAACGTTGGCTACTATGTAACAAATGCTCATTCTAAATTGCAAACATTAGCTCATTTACTTCAACAGTATTGACAAAATCAGTTTAAGTACTGAATTTTTTTCCCCTTAGAGGAGAAATGGTTTTAGGGAACTTTAATATTTTCTTGGAATATATTTGTTTCTGTGCAATATATTTTTTCTCTACTTGATAAACTACTGTTGAAAAACTGGTGTAATTATTGAAAACTATTGAAATAGGTCCCATTTCAGAGCATAATTGCTGGCAGGCCCAGGAGCAGGATGATTTGTTTCACATACTGGTTTGTTAATTGTTGCCCTATTTATATTGACTAACTCACTAGTAGGAATTCTGAATTGTTCATTATTGTGAATTATAGTGAGTGCTCATCTTGTAACATATTCCTAAGAAAAAGTAAATTTCTAAAATTTTTTAAGTACAAAAAGGCCTTTGTGGAAAAAAGTTAATCTAATTGTGCTTTTATTTTCGTTGAAATTATATAAGAATATGAAATAAGATCTGTAGTGATAGCACATTTATATGTTGTTTTTTAAGCTACTGCATGCATAGAAATGATTTTCTGTTTTAGAGATCATATAATATTCCTTTATTGATGCTAAAATATGATGCTTCCCTATCCCCCAGTTTCCTTCTGTTCTTGTTTTTCATTTTCATTATGACTTTCTTTTTTCCTTAAAACTTATTCCTATTATTCTTGCAAAGTACTAGCTCAATATTATGGGGTATCAAAATTGTGCTTATACAACTAAATGTTGAAACCTATCAATTCATCCAGATTAATATATCATAATGGAATTAAAGGCCTATTTTGAGAAAGGTCTTTGAGTTATGTTTTAATTTCACAATGAATAATCTGCTTCAGTGAAAAAAAGTCCTTTGTTTATATATTAGAAAAAATACCAAAAGGACTTTTAAAACTTCCAAGCCTGATTCTCCATCCTGCGTACACTCAAGCTATCCTACCTATGTTCCCAAAATTGAATGGAAGCTTATCTTTTTTTAGAAATTGAACTGGAGAAATCTAGATTCAGGAATACTTAGCACAGCAAAATTTAGATATACTGTGCTATCAGTAGATGATTAAACAGAAGTGTACATGCTGATTATTGAGATCTGCCTGCCTTATAGTCTTGCTTACCTTTAGAACTCTGATAACCAATGACTGTAGGAAAGTCTACATACTGAAAAATGCAGTCCCTACCCTGTTTTTCTTGCCTTGTTTTCAAATACTCATCAGATGTGTTTTCTGATAAAATTACAAGGCAACTCTGGAGAAACTGAATGGCCAGAGAGAAAAGACCTATAAGGAGAGAACTGGGGGATTCCACAATTTAAAAAGCTGTCTAACTACCACCTCACCCTTAATGAAGTCTGTACAGAGCTTCAAATCCTGATTCTTAATGAGAACTAATACCCAGGTCTCTAGATATCTGAAGAAAGACTCTAGCATGAAAGATAATGACCATAAGGAGGCTAGAAAAAGAAACTTGGACAATTCTGTAAAAGAAAACTATATTTAATATCATAAATAAGAAAACAAAAGACATCCAAGTGTGAAACTACCTCTGTTTGCAGATGCTGTGATGATGTATAAGGAAAAGTATAAGGAATCCCCTAAAAACTATTAGAATTATAAATTATTTCGATATGCTTTCAGGGTATAAGTTCAATACACAAAACATCGGTTGTATTTTTAAATAATTGAAATGAACAAACTGAAAATAAAATTAATTTTATTTATAATATCAAAAACAACAGGACATTGAAGAGTAAAGTTAATAAAAAAGCATAAACCTTAAGACCTAAATAAAGACATCCCATGTTCATGGATCAGAATGCTTGACATTGTTAAGAATTCAATACTCTCCAAAATGATCTACATATTTAATGCAGTCCTTGTAGAAATCCCTTAGTATGTTTTTTAAAGAAATTAACAAGCTGACTCTAAAATTCAAGTGAATGTGCAGTGGACCC
Source organism: Hystrix cristata (assembly GCA_004026905.1). NCBI lineage: Eukaryota > Metazoa > Chordata > Mammalia > Rodentia > Hystricidae > Hystrix > Hystrix cristata. The sequence goes on from PVJO010014946.1 coordinate 29,650, forward strand.
AGAATCACCAAAACCATCTTGAAAAAGAACAGAGTAAGTGTTCAGAGGCTGAGGCGAGATTATAAGTTCAAGCTCTCACTGGGCAACTAAGTGACTTAGCAAGAACCTGTCTTAGAGTAAAAAATGGGCTGGTGTATCAGTCAGTGCTCACTGGAAAAACATTTAATGTAAGATATAAATGTATATAAGGATTTCAGCTCTGATCTTAATAATTTCCTCTCTTGTATGAGCTTTGAGTTTGATTTGTTCTTCTTTTTCTAGATGTTTGAGGTTCAACATTAAGTTGTTTATTTGAGCTCTTTCTATCTTCTTGATGTGGGAGTTCAATGCAATAAACTTCCCCCATAGCACTGCTTTCATTGTATCCCATAGGTTCTGGTATGTTGTATTGTCATTATCATTTAACTGTATAAATTGCTTAATTTCTTCTGTGACCCAACTGTTATTCAGAAGGCTATTACTTTGTTTCGGTGTGTTTACGTGGTTTCTTTGGTTTCTGTTGGCATTGAATTGCACTGTGGTCTGATAGTATGTGTGGAATAATTTCTTTTTTTTGGTACTAGGGATCGAACTCAGGGCCTTGCGCTTGCTAGGCAAACACTCTAACCACTGAGCTAAATCCCCAGCCCTCCCATCCACCCCCATGGGATAATTTCAATTCCCTTACATTTACTTAAGTATCCTTTATGAGCTAGTATGTGGTCTGTTTTGGAGAAAACCTGTGTGCAGTTGAGAAGAATGTTTATTCTGCTGTTGTAGGATAGAACACTTTGTAGACATCTGCTAAGTCCATTTGTTCACAGAGTTGATTCAGTTCTGATATTTCTATTTTTAGAAGTACCTGCTAGTCCCCATTCTGTATTCTCTTGGCCCTCAGCAAGCACCTCAGCAAGTCTTAGTTCTTTTTCTGGTGAGGTAACCCACACCTTTATTCCTGAAGGCCATTTGTCATCCTGCCTGTTGTAGTTTCCCATTGACCTTAATAACAGAGAATAGTAATACTAGGAGATGCCCCAAGAGTTATCCTGTATTCCAGGTATATTCTTCCTTTCCTCCATTGTGGAGTAATATTCCAATTGCCCCTTGACAGTTTGGGTCAGACACCCCAGCCAACACCATAACTCCTTTTTTAGTTTGTTTACTTAAGGGCATGAGGAGACCAAAATGACCAGTGAAGAGTCTTCGCTTTCAGTTCAGTGGAATCATTGTTGTGCTTCATGGTGTAAGCCTTTTCTTCTGTGCATCTTAGACTTCTAGGCCAGCAGAGCATAAGGTTGTGGGAACAGGAAGCAAAAATTTTGCTAATGGATCACTAGGGATAATGGTGAGTGGTACAATTCCCACTTTCACCCTTTGATTCCTGGACCCATGAATCCTGGCTACAGGAAACACAGTATAGGACCGTGAAGTGGATGCTGATTCAAAGCTCATACAGTGTTGTGAAGAACCTTGCCCCAGCCCTCCAAGCTCTTGCCATCCAGCTGGTGCTATAACTGTATCTTCAAAAGATCTTCCACCTTTCTGTCAATCTAGCCACTTCTGGAGGTGAAGAACATGTAAGACCAGTGAATTCCATGAGCATGAGCCCATTGTCTCACTTCTTTGGCTGTAAAATATGTTCCTTGGTCATAGGTAATGCTTTGTGGAGCTCTATGACAGTGGATAAGGTATTCTGTAAGTCCACAGTGATAGTTTTGGCAGAAGTATTACCTGTAAGGAAGGCAAATCCATACCCAGAATAAGTGTCTATTCCAGTAAGGACAAAGCACTGCTCTTTCCATGATGGAAGTAGTCCAATATAATCAGCCTGCTACCAGGTCACAGGCTCATGGCCCTGGGGAATGATGCCATATCTGTAACTCAGCACAGGTTTCTGCTGCTGGCATATTGGCCATTCAGCAGTGACTATAGACCTATCAACCTTGGTGAGTGGGAGTCTGAATTGCTGAGCCCATGCATTACCCCCATCCCTGCACCGTGTCCACTTTGTTCATGAGCCCATCTGGCAGTGACAGGGGTGGCTGAAGAAAGAGATTGACTACTCTCAACAGAAGGGGTCATCTTGTCTATCCACTTGATTACAGATATTCCTCGTTTAACAACATACCTGTTTAATGCTGTTTGGACCAAAATGCACTGTTTGGGCTTACAACAGTCTTTTTTTGTATAGTGCTGTACAGTTTATAGAGCCCCAATGTCTTTTTTCATACAGTATACCTTGTTTATACAGTGCTATAATTTTTGCTTATTGTACAGTTCTGTAGTTTTGTATTGTGTTATACATTACAGTACTACATGTAAGAGTTATGCAAATAAAAGCAAAGTCATCAAGTTAGAATTTCCTTGGACCATTTCTTTGTCCTGAATATTGTAATATACATACCATATACAGTTCATTATTTAGCAACCAGTTCATTTAATGATCTAGTTGCACAACAAGATATGTCATGTACAGGTACAAATCCCCTATTATGAATGTTATCACTATGTACCATTAAAATAAAATTAAATTTAAAAAAATTAAAAAATGATCTAGTCGCAGGACCAGAACTCAGTTGTTAAATGAAGAGTGTCCGTATTGAAGTCCTCTTCTGCTGAGGTCACTTTTTGGTGAGCATTTACGTGGGATATAAATATCTTTACATCCTTTGCCCATATGGAGAGGTCTGTCCACCTACCTCTTCCCCAGACATCTTTGTCACCAGTTTTCCAGTCATGTTCTGTGTAAGTTCCTGACCCATCCGGCCAGACCATTGGTTCCATCCCATGAATCAGTGTACAGTTGCACATCTGGCCATTTTCTTCCAGGCCAAATGTACTTCCTGAAGTTCTGCCCACTGTGAAGATTTCCCTTCACCACTGTCCTTCAGGGATGTCCTGGAAAGGGGCTATAATGTTACATCTGTCCACTTGCAGCATTATCCATAAACCAGGCCCTAGCCTTCCCTTCCTCTGTCAGCTGATCATATGGTACATTCCATGAAGCCATAGATGCATGCTGGGAAGCAGAAGGCAATATAGCAGGGCTAGGAAACATGAGCATCTGGGCAACTTCTTTATGTAACTTATTTGTGTCCTCCAGGCCTGCTCTGTCCAGTTTTATGACTCAGTGCATCAGATAATACCTAGCTCATGGCGGGCATGATAACCTGGTGTCCCATGTTCAAAGGTTCACTTTCTACTAAGGCCTGGTAGCATCCCACAAGCTGTTTTTCAATGGGAGAGCAGTTGTCTGCAGATGACGGCAGAGCCTTGCTTCAAAATCCTAAAGGCCTGCTGCAGTTCACCTATGGGGGCCTGCCAGAGACTCCAAACAGCGTCCCTACCTGCCACTGACACTTCAGATACCACTGGATCTGCTGGGTCACATGGCCCCAGTGGCAGAGCAGCCTGCATAGCACCCTGGACCAATTGCATAGCTTTCTGTTGTTCTGAGCCCCACTCAAAACTAACAGCTTTCTGAGTCACTTGGTAAATGGGTCAGAATAAAACACCTGAGTGAGGAATATGTTGCTTCCAAAATCCAGATAGGCCCACTAGGTGTTGTGCCTCTTTTCTGTTTGTAGGTGGAGCCAGATGTGTCAAATTATGTTTCATCATAGAGCACCTATCTTTACATGCCTCACACCACTGCACTCCTAGATATTTCACTGAGGTAGAAGGACCTTGAATTTCAGCTGGGTGTATTTCCCATCCTTTGACTCACAAATGCTTTACTAACCGTCCAGATGGTTGCTACCTCCTGCTCACTTGGTCCAGTCAGCATATTATCATCAGATGAAGTGGACCAGTGGGAGAGAAAGATGGTTAAGATCCCTGCAAACTAAGTTGTGGCACAGGGCTGGATAGTTAATATAACCCAAAGGTAGGACAGTGAAGGTGGATTGCTGGCCTTGTCAGCTGAAAGCAGATTGTTTCTGATAGGCCTTACAAATAGGTATGGAGAAGGCATTTGCCAAATCTTCTCAAGCAAGGGCACCACATCTGGTGTAGCAGCTGCAGCCAGAGTCACCACTTGATGCAGTGTACGGTAATCTACTGTCATTCTTCAAGACTCGTCTGTGTTTTGTACAGGCCAGTTGGGAGGATTAAATGGAGATGTGGTGGGAACCGTGACCCCTGCATCCTTCAAGTCCTTGATAGTGACACTGATCTCTTCAGTCCCTCCAGGGATACAGTACTGTTTTTGGTTTACTGTTTTACCTGCCAGTGGGAACGCTAAAGGCTTCCATTTGGTCTTTCCAACCATAATAGCCCTCATACTACAGGTTAAAGAATCAATGAGAGGGTTCTGCCAAGTACATACTAAGTATATCTCTCTTAAGTATGTATTCTGGAACAGGGAGAATGACTACAGGATGGATTCGAAGACTTGCTGGATCTAGTGTGATTCAGACCTTTGCTAAAACTGTTGATCACTCGACTTCCATAGATGCTTGCTCTTAGTGGAGGGCCACAATAACATTTTGGATCCCCTGCAATCAGCGTTAGTTCAGAACCAGTGTCTAAGTAGTCACTGAAGTGTCTGATCATTTCCCTTCTCCCAGTGTACAGTTAGCCTAATAAAAGGTCTCTTTGGGGAACGATGGGAGAACGACTGACCATATAAATTTTTGGTGGTACACCAGGGTTCTTCCTCAAGGGGACCTGGCCCCCCCTCATTCAAGGATTCTGGGTCTGTAAACTGGCTCAAATCCAGAAACTGATTGAAAGGCTGTGCTTTTCTCTTACTACCATTCGAAGTAGGTTTCTGTTCATTTAAATGTTTTTTATTATATAAATCTAGTAAAAGTTTAGTAGGTTTCCTATTTCGCTTTTGGGAACACCATGGCTAATGAGCCAATACCCTAGGTCTACATATGTCAGACCATTCTGATCATTGTTCTGCATCTGCTGTCCATTACAGTAGGTACACCCTGCCTTTGGGAGTTAAGTGCTCCTGCTTGACCCCTGCCATCCTGGGATCCAGTTAAACTCATTGTCCTTAAGTTTCCCAATTGAGTAATTGTGGCCCCTACCATAAGGTCTGGCATACAGAAAAGAGCAGTGACAGTGGTCTTCAGAGATGCTGGTGCTCCCCTCACAAATCTTTGTCAAGGTGTCAGTGAAGGGTATATTTTCCAGATAACCCATTGTGGAGGATTAGGTTTAATGTGACAAATCACTCCAGTATACCTATTTCTCTGAGCCTCTCAATCCCCTCATCAACTATAACCCATGGAGTATCAGGCATTTCAAAGTCATTCACAGAGGGCCATCTTTAGATCCACACTTCTGCCAACCAGCCAAATAAACTCAACACATTTTTGTTCCACAAGCTACTCTAACTTAACTGGCCCATGTTGACATACTCAGCCTGATCCAGGTATGGTTTTGCCACCATTATCCCACTCTTAAAATCCATTCCCAGGGGCTGGGGATTTAGCTCAGCGGTTAGAGTGCTTGCCTTGGAAGCATAAGAGCCCAAGTTCGATCCCCAGCTCCAAAAAAAAAAAAAAAAAAAAAAATCATTCCCATACTTGTTCAGGCCTCTGCCTGTAAGAGAAAATTCAGAAAGTTCTTTGGGAGAATAGCAGACCTCCTCATGTGTTACACTGTGTATCTCACCTTTAGGACCCTTCTGTGATTTGAGCCTGGTTATAGGCCTAGAGACAAAAGTGGTGGTGAGGGTGGGTCCTGAGGGTTGTCAGCATTATCATGCTTGCTCAACACAGGATTAGTTTCCTCAGGCATAGGAGGAGAGGCCAGCACCACAGTGGATAGGGGAGGGGATGCCTCTGCCACTGTGGGTGGGGAAATCTCTTCCTCTGGCAAAATAATCTCATGCAGTCTAGGAGCTCAGCATCCCTAGCCTTGTCAAGACCCTCTCAAACATCTCCATCCCAAATTATGGGATCCTGTTCTTTTCCAGTTGGTGCCCTCGCCTTTACTTCAGATACCCATCAGGGCTGAGCATTAAATCGAATTATGAGGGCCTGTGTTCGGGTTTCTGCGATCTCAACCCTGTTGCCAGAAGAGAGATTCTCTTTGAAGTCACAGTTAGAAACTTGTAGATTCCTTACGTGTGTCTGGAGCTGGGAAGAGCCACTTACTTTCCTTCTTTAGTTTGTCTTCACAGTTAGAAGACTTGAGATGTTATTTGCATGTTTTGAGCTCATTGTTTTCCTTCAGTAGTTTGTCCAGAGATGCTAAGAACAACCAGACAGCATTATGCTATTTCCTACTCTGCTGAAAATATTCAGAAGTACATACATGGAATTGCTAAATTCCTTTCATCTCCCAGGTGGTGAATTAGGATAATCAAATGAATTTACATTGCTTTAGATACTTCACATTACAGATGGTTAATATTCCCCACATTATCAGGAGAGACCATGGCACATTTGGGTCTCATCAAGTTAGAGCCAACTCCAGGGACCACTAAAGCCTTTAAAGAACTTCATCTTTACATTTCTGTTTCTCTAAAGCCACTGCTGGTACCAAAATATGTATCAGTCAGTGCTTACTAAAGAATCAGATTTATAAGTATGTAAGGATTTACAAGGTGGGCTTACAGTGGCCACCTGCAGAGTCAGGTGTGGAAGAGTGCAAAAGTCGATCCCCAGCACCAAAAAAAAAAAAAAAAAGAATGCAAAAGGGCTGTCTGTGTGCCAGAGATCCAGAGGACCCAGTCAGAGGTTGAAGGTCTGGAGAATTCTGTGTGAGTCCGTATCAGGAGGCTAAAGGGTCTGCACCAGAAGGCTGAAGTCTGAGCTGGAAATCAGGAGACAGAAGTCCAAGGTGAAGAAGGCAAAGACTGGAGTTCCTCTGAAGAAAAAGAAGCAAGACTTCCTTTTTCATTTCCCTTTTATTCCATTCAGGCTGCGAGCCTACTGGTCGGTGCCACTCACACCTAGGGTTTTGTGCCTTTAGTAAATCTGTTCAGCCACACCCAGAACTATGCTAATCCAATCAGTTGTGCATTTGTTACACAAGTTAACACAAAAAACTATCACAGTTGGAGAGTAGAGCTCAGTGTGAGCCCTGTGTTCAGTTCCTAGTACTTAAAAAAAAAAGTGTTCACACTTTCTAGTTTCTTAACTTACTACAAAGCAAAAGTAATCAAAACCATACATACTTCTGGTGTAAGGATAGGCATATAGATCAATGGAATAAACTGGGATTCCAGAAATTAACACTTACATTTACAGTTAATCAGTATTTCACAAGGGTGCCAAATCATCAGTGGGCAAAACAGTCTTTCCAACAAAGATGCTGAAGCAGCTAGATACCACTATGTAAAAAATGAAGTTGAATTTTTATCTGGCCAGATACAAAAATTAACTCAAAGTAAGTAAAGGCTTTAGAAGAAATACAGGAATAAATCTTCATGACCTTGGGCTAGACAAAGTCATAGATGTGACATGAAAAATACAAATGAAAAAGCAAAAAAATAGATCATTTGGCCCTTATCAAAATAAAAAATTTTGCCCTTCAAAGAATATCATCAAAAAATGAAATGACTCACAAAGCAGGTGAAACACTTGTGTGTAATGTATCTGATAGTGGATTTGTGTCTAAAATATGTAAAGAACTCTTCCAAATCAGTAATACCTTAATTTGAAAATAGGCAGACCTCCGGAGACACTTCTCCAGAGAAGATATACTAGTCGCCAAATGTGTATGTGATAAGAACCTAACCCTCCTGATTAAGATGTCATGAGAGACTGTTTCGTATCTATTACAGTGACCTTCATCATAGAGGTTCAGCAACAGTGTGGGTGAAGTGGTGGAGGAATTGGTACCTCATACAGTGCCAGTGGGGATTCAAGTTGGTGCAGCTGCTTTGGCAAACATTGTGGCACTTCCTGAGAAGGTTAAACATAGAGTTACTGTTAGTTGTAGCAGTTCCACTACTAGTTACATATGCAAAAGAAATGAAAATGTGTGTCCATATAAAAACATGTACATAAACGTTCATTGCAACATTGTGCGTAACAGCCCAACACTGGAAACAACCCAAATGTTTACCCACTGATGACTGGATAAAATGTGACATATCCATACAGTGGAATATTATTCACCCATATGAAGGAATAAAATACAGTGGTACCCTGGTTACAAGTTTAATTTGTTTTACAGTTTTGGGGAAGGTGACTGCATTTGTGTTTGTGTAGGGAAGATGGTGGTGCCTGTGTTTGTCACCTGATGCAGAGTTTGCAAACAGAAGCAAAATTTTGCCATATGCCTTGTTTGCAAATGGAATTGTTTGCAAGCAGAAGTGTTCATAAACCAAGGTGTTACTATATTTACAGATACATGCTATATAACATGGATGAAGTTTGAAAGCATGCTAAGTAGAAGAATCCAGTCACAAAGAAACTTTTTTTTTATATTTGTTTATGTGAAGTGTCAAAAAGAGGCAAATTGTAGAGGTAGAAGGCAGATCAGTGGTTGCCTAGGGCAGAGGACAGGAAGCTTGGGGAAAATAGAGGGTGACTGAGGGTGGGTCTGTTACAGTGATGGCAAGCCTTTTGGAGACCAAGTGGCCAAGCTGCAACCCAAAACCCATTTATTTATCACAGTGTGCCGACACTGCAATTAAACCAGAATACTGAGGTTTTAATTTAGAACTAACAACTGTACATTAACATTTTTTGTCTTAAAAACACAGTAATATGCATGCCATAGGTTCACTATCACTGGTTTAGGATTTTAGGAAAACTTGATAAGAATGTCCTAAAATCGATAATGGTGATGGTTACACAACTCTATATGTACTAAAAGCCATTGGATTTATTGCATCATGACTGAATTTTATGGTACAGAAACTATATCTCAATAAAGCTGTATGACAAAAGACTAAAGAATCTCAGATTCTTTAGAGCCCTCAAAAACGATTTTGGGGGCTCTAAATTGAGATTAAATCAATGTAAAGTGTATTGTTTCTTTGTATGTGCCATAAATAATAATGCTACCAAAATTTCTTATCCATAAGCCATCATTATGATAAATTGTATTAAATATTGAAGATGGCTTCCTATGTGTATTTTGTACATGTATCATATTTTTTAGTTTTCACATTAATTATATTTTTAGCTATACCTTCTGACCAATTTTTTTCCACTTTGTAAATCATTTACAAGACCCTTTTCTCGTGTCACCGACTATAAGATAAGGTAAACATTTATTGATATATAAAATCAAAATATACTCTTGATGAAACTTGCTGACAAAAATTTTTATATTAATGAAATGTGCATTGATGATCAAAAGTATTGATATTTCCCTATCCTCTCATGTACAATACTAATTGAATACAAAATTTGGACCACAAATTGCAGTTGATCCATTTAAGCTCAAAAGCTTTTCATATGTAAATGCTTTATATTCAGTTTTTAAACCCTCTGCATCTTATTTTTTTAGAATAATTATATCTAAAATAGGCCAGTAATTCAAAACCAGTGATTTTTCTTTTTAATCCCAGTATGATTGATACCAGGGCCATAGTCTTCGAAGCTGCATTTCCTCTTCTAGTAGACACATAAGGAGAGGTTTAAACAGAGTTTCCATTCTGTATGTTCAGAGAGATTTCTCCACCAGTTTCTTTACCTTCTGTCCCATATGTAATCATTTAGAATACTTCATGTTGGGAAATTGAAAAACTGTCACAAAATTGTCTGCTATTCAAAGCAGAGTTTAAGAGTCAAAAGGAGGAATTCCAGATCTCTCACTTCTGTCAACATTTCTTTTTATTCCTGACATGTTTCTATTAGTTTATAGATTCTTTGATTTTTTTTTTTTTTTTGGTGTTAGGGCTCGAACTCAAGGCCCTCTTTTGCTAGGCAAGCTAAAATCCCCTGCCCCCCTTTATTTTCTGAGTGTTAATATCTTTGAAAGAGTTTTGAAGTGCGTAAGGTCAGAGTTAAACTACAAATCTAATTGATAATCTTTGAAGCCTACTTAAAAATCTAGATATATAGATTGTTTTGTAATTTCTTCTATTTATGCTCTTCATATGCAGTGTTATATTCGTAGAAGTGCCTTGTACTGTTGTGTATGGTTTTCCCAGAGGAGCTTAAGGCAAGTCACCTGGTCTCTTTAAGAACATTTCCCACTGGGTATGGTGGCACACAATTAACTCCAGCTGCTCAAGCGCCTAAGGCATGTAGTCCATGAACTTGAGACCAGCCTGGGAAATATAGCAAGATCCCATCTCAGAATTTAAAAAAAGACATTTTTTCCCCTGTTGTCAGTGGAGAAGTTCAGATAAGTGTGCTTATCTAAAAGTATGAACTACGGTGGTGTTTTTACTAAAGTTTTCCCACGAGGATTAAAAATCAAAATCCTTTAGCGGAGCCTAATGGATGACAAATTAAGATGAGGTTTTGTCTTCATGACAGTTATTTTCAAACAGGTATAAGAAAAAATTTATTTTGAAAGCCTTACTTTGTGAGATCTTTATTTTCAGCTGTTGGAAAACTTACAAACCGGTTATATAACTCCTGCTTTGTTCTGTGCAGGATTTGAGGTGGCTGCTGTTGAAGTGTGTAGTTCAGCGCAGCTAGAGGTGCATTTCTATATTTCTGGGGGTTTTTCCCAAAGATATTTCTTGTTGCTTTTTTCATCTTGCTAGTATATAAATTAGCAACCATTTACCACTGACAGTCTGTTAAGTAGCAACATTTTTATGCAGATTTGAATTTCTAAATTGATGATTAATAAAAATTTTCAATAAAATGACAAATGATAAGAGGGGTAGAAAATATAGAAGTTATAATGATAGAAAAGATTTTTAATCTTATAAAGAAAACCTCTTTTTTAAAAGTTTTATTGAAATTACATACTTACAGTTTGATAGGTTTGACTAATTTTATGAAACCATCAACAAGCTAGTTAATATATGTTACCCTCAAAAATTTTCTCCATCCACCTTATCTGCTTCCCCTCACCTTGTTCACTAACAAGCACTAATCTATGTTCTGTCACTATAGTTCGTGTTTTCTAAAATTTAATATAATTGGATTCATGTGGTCTTTTTGCTTGTCCTTTTCAGTTTGCAATTTATCATTGTTGTAGGTATCAGTAATTGATTTCTTCTTATTGCTTAGTGGTGTTTCGTTATATAAATATACTGCAATTTGGCATCCATTTTGTTATTTTTTAGTGGACATTTGGATTGTTTACAGTTTTAACTTTTACAATACAATGCTGGGGATGCTCTTGTGGCCTTTGCGTGGGCGTGCATATTATTTTGGTTACATAAATACCAAGAAGGGTATTGGCAGAATCCTGTGGTAGATGTGCATTTAATTTAAAAGAAACAACCACTTTTTAACTGTCATAAATTAAAAGTTCCAGTGTTCCATGTCCTTAACAGCAGTTGGGATGGTCTGTCTTTAAATTTCAGATATTTTAATACATATGCAATGCTTATTGTAGTTTTGTATCTCTTTTTTGGTGAAATGTATTCACATGTTTTGCTTGTTTGCTTTATGTATTTGTTGAGTCAGGGTTTCACCAAATAGTTCAGGCTGGCTTTTAACTCACTGTGTAGCTCCATCTGGCTTCAAACTTGCAGCAGTCCTCCTGCCTCAGCCTCCCGAGTGCTGGGATTACAGGCATGTGCTGCCATGCCCAGATTTTGACATATTCTTATTTTAATATTTTGAATCTTAAGATTTTCCACTTAATTCAAAAGCTAACCATGAATCAGAATTATAAAATATAATTATAAATGCCATTTAATGTATTGGTCCTGTAATTAAATTTGAATATTTACTTTTAAATTTTATATTTCTTTATAAAATTCTATAGTTTATCTTTGGATATTTTAAAAATTCTAGATTTCTTAATGTGTAAGGTGTTTTTTGCCATAATGAGGTCCCTCTCTAAGCTATCAGAAAGTTACTGTTATAGGACTACTTCTCCTACCACTTGACTTGCTGGGTGCAGCACAGCCAGTAGAGTTCAGGAAGCAGAACCTGGAAAAGAGGAGCCCCAGCCTTGTCCGCTGCCACCACACTCGCTCGTAGAAGCAGGGCGGAGACACTTTCAATGTTGGTCCGCAGGAGGAAAGCAACAGGATGTTCTCTAATCTTAAATTATGATGAAGAATTATTTCTTCATTTGAAAGCTTTTCAGTCAATAACTTTTCTTTTTCAGTATTTCCACATGTAACACCAAAAGGAATTAATGGTATAGACTTCAAAGGAGAAGCAATAACTTTCAAGGCAACTACTGCTGGAATCCTTGCTACACTTTCTCATTGTATTGAATTAATGGTGAAGCGTGAAGACAGCTGGCAGAAGAGACTGGATAAGGTAAAATTAGGGTTTTTTTTCCTTTTAAAAATAATCAGATTTGATTTAAGTTTTATATATTAATTGAAACCAATTAATTTAAACTGATCTAAGTTTCTAGGGAAGAGTTGACAGGGTTGATAGAAGTACCAGGTAGTACTAATTCTCTGACACTTTATGGAAATCTTAAACCCATTTTCCTAAGTCACTGAGTTACTGTACAATATGCTTTTTTTTAATGGTGGTATTAGTTATGCTTTGAAATAGGAATGATGAATGAACTATTTAGCATTGCTCACCTTTAGTGTGTGATGTCTAAAATGGTCACTTAAGTTATATGAGCAAATTTAAACACCAGCCGATAAAGTTAAACATTTACTTACTACACTCATAGCCATGTGTTTTTTCCTATGGTCAATGTGATATCATTTAACATACATTATATTGTTTGAATATTTGCCCTTTGTTCCTGTTCCCGCCTTTGTTTAATCAGCAGCACCGATAATGTTACAGTTTGCACCTCTGGTTTTTACTGTGAAGTATGGCTCACTAAATTTTCTTAGTAGGAAAACTTCTACTTGTAATTGAACTTTAATGAAATGTCAGAGGTGAAAACATACCTTCGGGAATTTAGTTTTAGTCCAGTGCCATCATTGTATAGAAAAAGGAATTCAACCCAGAAACTTGTCCAAAGGTGTTAAGTAACAGAGTTAAAGGAATTGTTCTCTGCTCTGATATGTTGGCTCTGGTGTATACCAGGCTAGACATCAGTCAGGCCCTTACTCATCATAAAGCTTTAGGGCTTGCAGTGTTTGAAGGTTTTTCAGTTTGAACAAGACACTAAAGGAAAACAGTGTCACCTTATAGAATGGCCACAGGATTTGAATAGCACTATGTATTTAAGAGAATTTCCGTGTTTTAGAAGAAAAGAATCTTTCAGAATTCTCAAGTGCACATGAGAGTAAGCCCTGTTGAATAGGAGTATGAAGCTCCTTGTCTTTGGAGTACACATTCCAAGACCCTGAGTTGATTCTTAACGGGATGCATAGAACTGAGCCCTCTATACACTGTGTTTTTTCCTCTACACACTGTGTTTTTTCCTTTACATTTGTACCTATGATGGTTTAATGTATAAATTAGGTACAGTAAGAGATTAGCAGCAACAGCCAATATTAAAATGGAATAATTATAACAATATACTATATTCTCTCAGAATCATATTCTGCTGTCCTCTCCCTTCCTGTTGACCATCGACAATGTTACAGGAAAACTGCAGATAAAGGGACTACTATATAAACATTTCATCATCATTCTGGAGCCAAGCTATTATACTTAAAGACTTCAACTTTATACTCAAAGTGGCTTAGATTTAATTATTCAAAGCATCCCTGTGTGCACAACAAATAATATATTGAAAAACAGGACAATTCCTTAACATTCATTAGAGGATAGGTTTAGAAGTATGGTTCAACTTGTCCTGAGTAGCCTCATTTTGCAGCTTTTTGGCTACTTTCTCCTATGGTTTCCTCTATCCATCATTAAGGAGTCATGTTCTTCCGTCATACATTTAATCACAATGCTTCAAAAATGCTCATTAAACAATTTTTTAAAAACCTTTTTATATTATGTAACACATCTCCATCTTTTCAGTATTCAGGTTTCTTATTTGCTATGAAAATGAAGGTAGATATTTTTATTGCCTACATTGATAATTTTTGCTGGTTTTCTTTCTTTCTTAGGTAGCAATAAGTAGAGAAAACTAAAGAATCTATTAAAAGACTACTTTCATTGCTTCTTCATGCAACATTTTTAACCAAAGAACAGCCAAAAAGATGGCACTTATTAATTGAAACCTGGAAACTACTGTATTTTGTGGAAACTATTGTATAAAAGATAACAGGAAGTAGGGAGATAGATTGTTCTCAAATGGGAAGACCTATAAATACCAAATCTTATTTACCTTTTGCACTGTAATTGTTTCTCAAGGTTGAAATAACAGGATCCCAGTTATGTTTTACATGGAATGTGTTTGTATGTACGCGTATGTGTGTACACATATATATGTATATACATATATACACAGTGGGCATGTATTTGTTGATAAAGAACTATTTGAGAACTTTCTAGTCTTTATTGAGTATAGGTACACACTACACACATTTAATAAAGAAAACTGGAAAAAATTTGAATATAGGAAGTTTATTTGGGTTGGGGATTTAGCTTAGTGGTAGAGCACTTGCCTAGCAAGTGCAGGGGCCCTGAGTTCAATCCTCAGCATCCCACCAAAAAAGAAGTTTATCCATAAATATGTCTTTGGGGTAATGCATAGAATTGGGAAAGAAAATACAATGAAAACAGTGTGTTTTCATTGAGTTTGCTTATTGAAGAAGTATTTTCTGCCACCTATAAGCTAGGAATGAGGAAGAGCAATGAGTGGGAAATAGTACCTCATGGAGTTTAAAATGTAAGGAGAGCAGTTAAACCAGTGATGATGATAACAGTTATGTAACAGTATTTAATGGTTTATATTATGATTTTCTATAGATTTATCATACCCATATATTATTTCAGGTGATTGAAAATTAATATTGTTTAGTGGTTACAATTTTTATGGTTACCTACAATAAAAATCGCTGTCCATCAACAGATGAATGAATAAAGAAAATGTAGTATTTATACACAACGGAGTACTACTCTGGCATAAAGAAGGATAAACTCAAGTCATTTGTAGGAAAATGGATGGACCTTGAGACCATAATTGTAAGGTGAAATGAATCAGATACACAAGTTTAAATATCATGTGGTATCTCTTATTCAAGAAACCCAAAGTATAAATAAAGAGCAAATAAAAGGTAATAGGAAGTAGGGAGATAGATCTGTCTCAAATGGGAGGGAGATCAAGAGACCAGGCAGGGAGAGAAAGGGGATGAAAGAAGGAATTAAGAGGTATTATGTATATGTACCAACTCCACATAAGGAATATAAAAATTATGCTCAGTAAACATGTACTAATAAATAAATGAGTAAATAATCTTTTCTATTATGGAAGTATGCTTAATGGTTAAGTCATATCTAGGAAGACCAAAAAGTTTATGAACAGTTTTAATTAACATTGTTAATAAGAGAAAATCTGTTCATTGAAGATCAGTTTGCTTACATTAATAGATTCACAGATGTGTGAGTTCACATCTGTGAAATGCTTTTTACTTTGCCTAGACCTGTTTAGTGTTCTTACTATGTTGTATTTTGTTCTGTTCCTTTTTTAAATAACGTACATACAGTGAGGTATACCAAATTTAAGTGTACTACTGGTTTTTATGTTGAATATCCCTATATACTCTTGAAATCACACTCAGATCAAGATATATAAGTTTTCTAGCACCTTAGAATACTCCTTTGTGCCCCTTACTAATCTCTATCCTACTGTTACTCCAAAAGGTGACCATATTCCAATTTATATCATCAGAGATTAGCTTTTCCTGTTCTCAGCCACCATGTAAATGAAATCATAGGCTGTACCCTCTTGCCTGGCTTTCTTTTTTCCTCTGCATTGACTGTGAGATTCTATATATTGTTTATATGCTGCATTTAGTGATAGTTTTTTATTGCTATGTAATATTCCATTGTATGATAAATTTTCAGTGTGGGACTTCAATTTGTTTATCCATTTTTCTGTCAATGCAAAATTAGTTTGCTTTCATTTTGGGGGTTTTCCAGTAAAGCCAGTCTGAGCATTCTCACATGTATCTTTTGGGGAACATACACACACATGAGAGTGGAATTACTTGATTGTAGAGTATCTACTTAGCTTTAGTGGATATTGACAGTTTTCTAAAGTGGTTCTATTACTTTACGTTCCCACCACTGATAGATAAAAATTCCAATTGCTCTACATTCTTTTTTGTTTTGGGGTTTTTTAAAATCTGTTTTTGTTTGGTTTTGGTTTTTTGAGACAGTATCTCACTATATAGTTCAGATTGGCCCTGAACTCACTATGTAGCCCAGGCTGGCCTCAACCTGTGGTGATCCTCCTGACTCAGCCTCCTGTATGCACACGTGCACATACGTGTGTGTGTTCTAATCTTAGCTTTCTGGTTTTTCTTTTTGTTGCTTTCTTTTTGTTTGCTTTGTTTGTGGGGGTTGGATTTTTGTGATTTTTGTTTTTTGAGGCAGGATCTTCTTCTGTGGTTCAAGGTGGCCTTGAGCTCACTGTGTAGCCTAGGCAGGCCTTAAACTCACACCAGTCCTCCTGTCTCAGCCTCCTGAGTGCTGGGATTTACAGGCCTATACTGCCGCACCTGGCCCTGTTTACTTTGCTTTTCTTTCTTTCTTTCTTTCTTTTTTTTTTTTTCCTGGTGGTCCTTTGAGTATACAAAAATCATTAATTAAACAGTTGGGTCTAATGAACTAATTATTAATCTGTACTTGCTTTAATCCAGATACAATATTTAGAAGTAGTTATGTTATCAGGTAGTTATATTCTAAATAAATGTTACCAGATTCTAGATTGCTCACCTTTCCTTCTGGAATTGGATTCCAGTTTCTTCCTGCCTCAAACAAAGAACTGAACGAAATGAGCCAAAAGCGGTGACAAAGTTTATTTAAAAGGCGAAATGGAGATTGGGAGAAACTGGCTCTGCAGAGTGAACTTGGGCCAAACTGAGAAAAAGTAGAAAAAGAAAATGAAATAAAAATACATACTGTGTCTGAGAGACCTAGTACAGCTGTCA